>QXVX01001604.1:36587-68970 GCA_013436065.1 Halocynthia aurantium | reverse complement strand
TTATTTGACTACACATTTCGGCGGCTTTAAAGTAAACGTTTATACTCCACACGGTGAATTACCTCCAAGAATTCAATTTCAAGAAAATAATAATTTTTCATTCACAAGTTGATTGAAATAAAGGGCGTCAAAAAATTTCAACCGCATGATTTAACATAAAAAATTAAATTTAAATGTATTAAGTACAATATGGGGCGGAAAATATCTTTAGAAGATTAAATCTAGCTGATTTTCACTCGGTTATTAGTTATTCATTGAAAAGGTTTTTGACGCATTTCTGAACCTCGTTCAAAAGATTTTCACTTACTGTACTTTTAATTTGTGAAATAGCCCATTCATGAAATGAAATACCATTCAAGAAACGCTGAAAAAACGAATAATTCATTTTATGTTTTTCAAATGTAACTCCAAACTGTAAATTTAACCTATCCACTTAACCTTAGCCCGAAACCATGTTAGTCCTAACAAACTTTAAAAAATGGAAGTTTATCTCGTGATTTTTATTCTGTGCGATGAAACAACCTTGTCTCGTATATTCCGGGTCACCGAATTTCTCGACATGAAGGGGTCTCAATTCACTCCTAATTAATTAAACAAATCCCGAACTTTACAGAAAATATCTGAGTGACATCATTATTTGTTTGTAATCTACTTTGGTCAGTGGGTGACCTCATAGAAACGAATTTACGAATTTTTTAATGAGATATTCACATTTGACGTGATCTGTAATATGTTTGCTGACTCAGAATTGATTGTTAAATATACTAACACAGTGGTTCTTAACAGGGATTCGATCGAACCCCCTCAGGGGTTCGGCAGAGGTCAAGAATTCTAAGACTATTTTCAACAATACCATTTTTGGCGAAAAAAAAACAATCATCAATGTTCTTTGAACACAGTGATTTTGTGTGCAACTGATGCATGGTTCATTTTGTGCACGGAAAAATGTATACCTCTGTTTTAAGGAATTAATATTTCATATTTTCAATAACGAAGGGTTCGGTGAATGCACTGATGAAGTTTGCAGGGTTCGGTACCTCAAATTGGGTTAAGAACCACTGTACTAACAGCTTATTTCTTTTAAAAACTAATAAAATACATTTTTAGTCGTTAGATTTTGTAGTTTTCTATATCGAATTTCGATTAGAATTGTGCTATTTTATTTAAGCTTGCAAATAAACACTTATATATAGATATGTATCATATCAGAACTTGATGTTTCTATTACAGAAGTAACATAAGACATCTATTCAATAGAGCTTTCACCTTTAGGTGGAAACTATACCGACTTGAACCCTACTATTACTGATTGTAATCTACCAGCACTTCACACACTGTGTGCCACCGATGCAATAAATTATTGAAGCAGTCAAGACTCTTACCTTCGTGATAACAGTAAAAGAACTTCTCTTTCCCTTGTGTGCAGTTCGATTCGTCAGAACAGTCGTAACAATCGCGCATACCATCACAAATCTTTGACTGGCCCAGTCGCGTACCGTCTTGGCAAACGAACCCATCAAATCCATTCCATTCTTCGTCGGCTGTGAATATTTCGAATGAAAAATTAATGCAATCTTCGGTAATCAGTTATTTCCGAATGATCTCATTTTTCTGAATAAAACAAGAATTAGATTGTGGTAAAGATATCAAGGCTAATGGAATTATTGGCTCTTATCTGTAATTGAGCGAATATCATGTGACCTTGGCAGGCTAAATGGGATCCAAGAATTCTTCGGAAACAGTAATGCCGAAAAACGGGTTGTATTTTATGATTGTTGTTTATAAAATTAACTTGTGGGGCGATGCATAAATTTCGAGTTAATTTGGTACATTTTTTGTTCTTATGATATCAGTCGTTGAAGATAAATAACACAGTTTATTGTATTTACTTTCTTCTTTAGTCGGAAAAGAATCCTCGTAGTTTTCTGCTTCAGTAGTTGCTACATCATCATCGCCGTTCTCGGTGTCGTACGTGTAGTCAGCATAATCATCATCATCATGCCCACTTCCAATATCTTCAACGCTATCATTTCCTGAGTTCAAATACATATAATCTGTTGCATCAGGAACACCTAAAACAAGGAAAGGATGATAAAAATGAAGTCATGGAATGATACGAATGATGCTGTAACATCATCGACTGAGACACAATTTTTTAATAAACACATTCCATATTATTAACCGAAATTTCGATTGAAATACCCCATACAGTAATACGATCAGCAGCTCAGACAATACAGTGACGCCTCACACTCAGTCGTGTACTGGGTCTTCAAACCCGGGCATAAATCACCCACCAGGTCGGCTCATTAGTGAAAAACATGCATTGGGGCGAAAAAGTATAGCTTCCACTGATCAATAATTATACCGAAGCGTCAAGGGCGACCTTTTCATATTTAGTGGGAAATCTCAGGGAGGTAGGAGTTTTCCAGAGCACTTCTTTTCATCAGTTTCAAAACCAAGGTAACGATTTGTGAAGCTAATACGGTTCACTTACTTTCATTCTCCGAATTACATCTGTATACAGCAAAACACAGCATAAAATACTGCACGAGCACCAGACTTTTAAGCTGCATTTCGTACTGCAAAATATCAGCGGACTATGTTATATAAGCACCTGGAAGAAGAAAGTAATTGGATCAGAATAGACACATTACAAATGATATAGATACACTTACAGTACTTTTACTACCCTATAGCTAAATATATGTAGGCTGTACATCATTGCCTATAAGACCAATTCGTATTTAATAACAATATAAAAACAACATTCGTGAATAAACAACATATTCCATCCCTCTATTATTTTTATTCCAGCCACAATCTCAACTCTAGATTAACCACATATCACCAACACTACCACACACTACAAGCTCTGAAGCCTACCAACAACTGTTGAAAATTATTATTCCACGGAATTTCAATAAAAGACGAACATAATATTGCACTAATTACCTAGCATACGTTAATTAAGACGCGGTGTAGGCTGCTACATTGATTTACCTAAAACCAATGAGCTATCAGCAAGGTTTTTACCTCCAGCAGTACTGTATATCGATCTAAAGTCGGTTCCATTATTTACAAATTACAATCATTACTGATAGAGTAACACAAATATAATGGATCGGAAAAACTTCCATATCCAATCAAGCACCTCTCAACCTGTCCCACTAACTAACAACAATCAAATAAATCATTCAAATTCAGATCTGAACGCTACAAATAGTTACTGTTTACTATAGTTGCGAGTATCTACGGACGACTTAAGATTATTGCCTTTGTGTCCCAGGTCCTGTGAATTCCTCGAATTTACAAAGCGTGGAACACAAACAAATACAATACAGGACTCTTGATGTCTATCTAACCCTTTCAAATACAATAATAGCATAAAAACACAGTTGCTTTACATAACAATAAAGTTTTAAGCAAACATTCGCATACCCGACCTTTACCTTTATTCTGCATACTTATATCTGTCATACTATCTGTAAGTTTGAAACTCATATATATTACCTACAATATGCATTCAAATCAGGGAATTGCATTGTGCAGAGAGTTTAAATTCGAACTCCTCCGACAAGCGAAAAAATAGAACTAAGCGTTCCCACCAGCGTACGCTATTTAAGGTACCTTTTTCGTTTCTTGAATGAGAATACTCATTCAAGTACGTCGAGAACATAATTTTGACGCTACATCCTTTCTCGTCATTCAGGAAGATAAGATAAGCTTTCCCTCATCAGCAACCTGGCCGAGAAGTAATAGTCACAAAGTAGAGGTCATCGCTTCAGTAGTGGCTATCTAATAACTATTTTCTCCCTATCCTTTTAAGGGACTTAACATCGACCAGACGGCTTAAACTTAAAGTGCATACGTTATAGTTACAGGTTAGAAAGTGTTCTACTTCTTTAACAAGCTATCGTCTCACATTACAGCATCGATCATATAGTGTGAACTTTTCTCCATAACCTGACGTAGCAACAGACAACTAGAATTTTAAAGAGAGCCGGTTTATTTGCAAATATAATATCTCTTTCGATTCAGACTCATGAACCGCCTAATTTATCCCTTTCCCTCTGTATTTGAACTGAATTATTTTCCTAGCCCGTCTATAACAACAATATAGAACGCTTACTCCTCGTTGAATTACCTGTAGTAATGCCCCTCGGTATATGGTCAACAGCGGCTGCTCGCCATTGGCTTCAGTAGCTTACGTAAAAAAATATATCGGTGCACTATTACTAAGCCTCTTATAACCTGACGTTCCGCACGCAATATACCAAATAGTATATATAGTAAAAGAGAGGATGTAATGTAGCCTTCAAAACAACCACACACGCGTATATCCGGCTGCATCCAATACCACTCAAATATTACACTGCCTTACTATAAGGAGTCGGATGAATAATAAAAATGGTGGTTTCCATTCCACCGAACTTCCCGTACAACATAGTTCCTATATGAACGAATCTTATAGTCTAAAACAAAAATGTATGGCAACTATTGCACGAAGAAAACATTTGTTCCCTTTTCCAGGATCCGAACTTTCCAATGGTGTTCGAGTTTTGAAAAACGGTTTTCCAGTTATTGCAACCGACCTTTGCCGTAATTCTCCCGCCTTTGTTCATACATTATTCTGGAATGCAATGCAACTAGGGTTGGTTCGGATATCAATAATTTTCACTATACGGATAACGGATATATCCGTGTATTTGTATTTTTAGCTAACCGGTAACCGGATAGTAACCGCTAATTGTTAGACAATCGATTTCACGAGATTTGCGCAATGAATTGATTGTAAAATCATGACACAGTTTTATTGTAGCTGTGGATTTCACATTGTTGAGTGACAAAAACGCAAGACCAGGGAAAATCTACGCTGAGTTTCAATCGGCACGCATTTTCCTCTGGTATAGGATATTAAATAGCAACACATGAAAACTCAACTGCCATCCAAGTGCCCCTGGAACTCTTCCAGTGGACCCCTGAGGGTTCGCGAACCCCTGCCTTACGACGACTTTACGACCGCAAAGGGTAAATGACGTCACTTTTTTATCCGGTTAACCAGCTGAATTATATCCGGATATCGGATAGCGAAAAACCTCCCGGTTAATCGGTTAACCGGTTAACCGATATCCGGATAAACCAACCCTAAATGCAACCTTCGTGTAATACTGTATTTGATAAAGATTCCATGAGAAATGGCTACTTGTTTCGAGGAAAATAAACAAACTTCCGCAGTTATTATATATCGTAGCTTGTACAGTAATATTGCTGTTGAAATAATGTAACGAGTAATCAAGGATTACGTTAACAAAATGCGTTGCCGCGAGAGAACTAGCACTTTTTTTCAAATGCTATTGACAGAGTGGCAACGGGATAATTTTCGAAATACTGTTCCATACTGCCATCTCGCGGATGGTTTAGATCGCTAAATTGTTTGTTCTTACAAACACTACTGCCATTATTACAATAACCTTAACGAGGCCTTTGCTTCAGTCCAAAGAGTTGTGGAACCAGAATATTTATTACCTAATACTCTTCTCTATTAGTAAATGCGGATTTTTCATAACAAACAAGCAAATATATCTACCATTTTCAGATTACATTTATTAATATCTGTTAGAAAAAACTACGAATTATATGTAATGTTACTACTGTACAGCGTAATCATCGTATGATATAAAAGAACAATAAGATCATACTAGTAAACCCAACCAGAAGACTGCTCACATTCGAGTTTCAACAAGCGCAAGATACAAGAAATTTCCATGTGACCAACTAAATCCCTACAGCATCTGTCCAAGCTTCTACAATGTTATTATTGACAAAAGTGTAGTATGCTATAGAAAATTATTTTTTCATGATTTTCCGTCTTCAAAATCCTGGTAAGTTATAGATGAAGCAAGGCTTATAAAGATCATAAAATACAATACGGTTTATTTTAAAAGAATATTTTGCTTAATATTCTCGCTAGTATTTTCTGTTCATGGTCATAGACCCACCTCGGATAGATTCAAATATTACAGTACAAATATTGAATACTTGCCATCTCATGTCTTGGTCCGATTTAAAACAAAGTATAGGATGAAAAAAGCACCAACTAAAAATGCAATCAAATAGCACATCAGTCTTCTGTTTGTTCGTCCTGCAGCAAGCATGTTGCCGAATCGAGTTACGGATCCACCAAGAAGCCCGGTCGTACTCATAAAGTCGGAATCCTAAATGTGTAAAGTGTAGCTTGAGAAGAATATTTCCAATAACATTTGAAAGGACTAATTAGAGTATCATCGCAAAATATTCACTTCAATTTTAAACACGTTAATTCAGACAGACAGTTCATATGGAATATTTTGAATTATAATCGAAGCAATCAGTTCTGAGTAACTGGTAAAAGAATTGGTAATTCATTATCAACAGTCGCACCAAAACAAACATGCATACTGGGCATTGCTGTCTGATTTTGTTTCAGGCAAGAAATCACAATTAATGACATATTAGTGAACTATAACAAGTATTTAACTTCCAAGAAAGTTGTGCACTTCGATTTCTGAAGTGAAAGCGTTTAATTTAAATTCAGGAAAAGCTGCATGAAATTCGAAATAACAGTGGCCCAGAAAATTTGGAAATAGTCCAGGATTAGAGATGGAACAACCTGGATATTCTTTCAGTATGATGTTAAGGAACAATCACAACTTAATTTACAGACCTGATTTGTATGTTGTTACTGATTCATACGATTCTATGTTCCTCATCATGAGTTTATACTCATGAAAAAGTTTATTGTTACTTATGATATATTTTTCTGGTGATGATTTTTGAATTACTTCCTCAAGTGAATAAACAGGTTTAAAAACAAACTTACCATTCCATCCAAATACTTGTTTTGATCTTCTACATCATCCTTTACATCCAGACTGATCTTAAATATATGAAATTAATTAAGGTCTGAATATACTATATCCTGAACAGATTAGAGGTAGGGGTGTCACACATAGTAAGGTGGGTTACACACCCCAATATATGAGTTTGTTCGGGCTCAGGAGTTAGTTATAGTATATCACAATCACAAAATCACCAATATGAGTGACTTCATAACTTCAATCAATGCTGGGAGGGTAAAATACATATTTTAAATTCTGTGTGTGCAAGTCGTCTCATCTCGGTAATGTACAAAGGAGAATACCAACAATTCATGTACTGACTGTTACAAGATAGTTGACGCAGATTACAAGATAAATGAAAATGTTTAAAATGCCCTGCGACTTAGAAAGACACTGAGAAAGTATTATATGGATTGCATAATACTGGTCAATGATGTCAACCCAGATATTTTGCTGCAATACTTTAAATAATGCAAATCCAATCCACAAAATATACACATATGTGTGTGTATGTGGCACAGCCAATTTTACGTGGTAATTGCATATATGTACAAGATGGGTTATATGGTGAATAGTAAAATTGAATTAACACAGTGCCAAGGAAGCTGAACAGTGAAACACAGTGAAGGTTAAAACTCATTATCATCATCATAGCACACTAACCATTTTCAATCGAGAGACCTTAGCTGCTAGCTGATCTGCCATCCGATTATTTTCCGACTCCATAATCTGCTCAGTTGTAGTAGAGCTTCCTAATTCGATACATTTATTCATTTAAAATTGTCCGATATTACGAAATATATAGTGATGCAAATTGAAAACGTCTTACCATGATTCCAACTTGTCATATTCAGCGGTTTTGAATCTTCAGTTCTGACAGTTACAGTAGATCGAGCAGATCAACAGCAACAGCTACGTGTACTTTCTACCTAAAATTGTTGATTGTACTTTGCCATCTAGCGGTTGCAAGTTTTTACTTCCCTCAACGGATATAAATGATCCAACAGCGACATCTAGCGGTTTGAATTTTTTAATTCACTCAACGGTTATAAATGATCCATCAGCGACATCTAGCGGTTAGAGATTTTTACTTCACGTAACGCTTATAAATGGATTTCTAATGATTTAATCACGCTAAAACTAACACATATGAGACGTAATACATAAACCAACATTCTCTGGAAAAATTGTGTTGATTCATTCAGGTTAACCCCGAAAAAATTGATTTCGAAACTCGAATACCCATTTCGGGTCGGCCGTAATGAGTGACCATATTTCATGGAATGTTGGTTCATGCATTATGTCTCATATGTGCTAGTCTTAGCGTGATTGGAGCATTAAAAATTCATTTATAAGCGTTATGTAAAGTAGAAATTTCCAACCGCTAGATGGAAGACAATCAACAATTATAAATGAACTTCTAATAATCCAATGACGCTAAAATTACCACATATGAGACGTAATACATAAACCAACATTCCCTGACGAAATTGGGTCGATTGATTTAGGTTAACCCCGAAAAAAACTATTTCGAAACTCAAATACCTATTTCGGGTCGATCGTAACGAGTGACCCCGCGTTGAACAACCCCTAATAACTCGCGGACCAATTGTCGTTCCATTATGTACGACAAGCCAATGGATGCAGAATTTCATATTGAATCCATACATGTAAGTCTCATATGAACAGCAAACTAACGGAAGACGTTATCCTCTTTTTAAGTTAAGGTTAAGAAACCGGGTGGTTGGTGACTTAAAAAAATTGAATAACGGCTCCCGTTAGTTTGCTGTGCGTATGAGACTTACATGCATGGATTTGCTAAGAAATTCTGCATTCATTTCCATGTCGTATATCTTGGGGCAGCAATTAGTCCGCGAGTTATTAAGGGTTGTTTAACGCGGGGTCACTTGTTAAGGCCAACCTGAAATAGGTATTCGAGTTTCAAATAGATTTTTTCTGGGTTAACCTAAATCTATCGACCCAATTTGATCAAGGAATGTTGGTTTATGTATTACGTCTTATATGTGCAAATTTCAGCGTGATTGGATCATTAGAAGTTCATTCATAAACGTTGATTGTACTTTGCCATCTAGCGGTTGGAAATTTTCACTTCACTCAACGGCTATAAATGATCCATCAGCGACATCTAGCGGTTTGAATTTTTCAATTCACGTTACGTTTATAAATGAATTTCTAATGATCCAATCACGTTAAAACTAGTACATATGAGACGTAATTGAGGGTCGCGAGTTATTGAGGGTTGTTCAACGCGGACTTACTTGTTACGGCCGACCCGAAATAGGTGTTCTAGTTTCGTAATAGATTTTTTCGGGGTTAGCCTGAATCAATCAACCCAATTTTTCCAGGAAATGTTGGTTTAGGTATTACGTCTTATATGTGCTAGTTTTATCGTGATAGGATCATGAGAAATTAATTTATAAGCGTTACGTGAAGTAAAAACTTTCAACCGCTAGATGTCGCTGGTGGATCATTTATAACCGTTGAGTGAAGTAAAAACTTCCAACCGCTAGATGGAAAAGTACAATTAACAATTGTAAATGAGATTCTAATGATCCAATTACGCTGAAATTCGCACATATGAGATCTTATAAATAAATCAACATTCCCTGGTAAAATTGGGCCGATTGATTCAGGTGAACCACGAAAAAATCTATTTCGAAACTCAAATACCTATTTCGGTTCCTCGCGTTGAACAACCCCTAATAACTGACGGACCAATGTCCGTCTCACTATATACAACATGCCAATGAATGCAGAATTTCATAGTGAATCCATACATATGAGTCTCATATACACAGCAAACTAACGGGAGCAGTTATCCTCTTTTTAAGATAAGGTTAGGTAACTAAGTGGTTGGTGAGTTAAAAAGGGGATAACGTTAGTTTGGTGTGCATATGGGCCTTATATGTATAGATTCGTTATGGAACCCTACATTCATTTGTGTATTATATATAATAGAACGTCAATTGATTCGTTGAGGATTATTAAGGGCTGTTCAACGCACTCGTTACGGCAAGTTCTAACGTTAAGCACATCGGACTGAATCACCTTACATACATACAAACACACATACCGAAGACATGTACACAAAAGTTTTCTGGTATTTCACAATTTAATATTACTTATCTATAGAGTTCGTAAATATCGACACAATTTGAATAAAAAAAAATATTGTCATTAGTTTAGTACAAAGAAATGAAACGTATTCCAGGCCGGGATCTGCGCAGAGACCAGACCGATGGTTGGCTCAAAAAGCAAACCTAATAAAAAAAAATTACGATAATAAATCTCAGAAAACATAAGATGGATTTTGAGTAGAAACGATGTAGTAATGTGGACGGATCGCTCCTTACTCGCTCTACTTTGTGACAGAAAAAGCAGTGCAATAGTATTACAATTAGCCGTATATCGATAATAATGAAGTATTGTATCGTAGTGCAGGGGGAGCAGCTAACATATTAACTTGCTTGAAGATTTGGCTTTAATCAAAGATTTACCTTGGAAAGAAAAAGTTAATGAAGAAAAGGACTATTAGAGGTCATGAGCTAAAAGAGGGGAAGTGACATGATGTCGCAGAAAATCGGATATTGATAACGAAGCCGCGTGAAATACTGACTGGTGTAAAGCTAACACAAATAATTGAAATATAATAAATGCCTGAATACCAAAAAGGAAAGTGGTATTTTTTCACAATTTTAGGCTTTCTAGCACACCAGAACGTGGAGATGCAAAATTTTTTCCATTGTTCCTTACAAAAAGAGCCCATGTGTGCCTTTTTTTGTAAGTAATTTCGCGATTCACGGTCAAGAGAATCATATGTGACGGGCAGCAGACAATAGTTCTGCACACCCATAGAAATGCAAGGATAAAAGAAGTAGTGATTCATATGTCATAAATCATGACGTATGTATCAAGAATAGGACGTAATTGTATCACAGAATCTCACTGGCATTTCATTCATAAACATTTCTAAGCTAAAATTCAAAGACAGTGTAATGCAGTACTAATTCCGGAGATAAAACTATGCTCGCATATGGTCAAATCTGAACTGTATGTATGTGTATGTGTGTGTGTGTGTGTGTTGCGGTTGCCTTCATAAGCGTTGGCTCTACTGCCACAATACCAAATGAAAATTCACAAAGATTTTCCATAGCTCACACAACACTGTGAACTGCACGCGCGACTGTACCTATAGCGCTGTAATACCAAGTGCAAACGCCTATATCAAATGCAAACACTGCAGGATGTATGCAGCAAAACGAAATACTGTAGTATACTTGTTGACTACACTAAAACGGAACATAGTAAAGAATTTTACCTTCTCATAACGCATTCGAAAGCGCGCATCAAAGGCAAAAACTAGAAAGTAACAAGGTCGCTTTGCAAACCAGAAACAATACAAAAAATAATTGAAAAGGCGAGTACGTGATTCGCAAATAGAGGAGAAACTTAATCAAATAAGGAGATGATGATACACTCATTTGCAGTATAATATTATACTGAACGCTACTTTTCGTTATTGAAATGTGTACTGGACTGTACATAATCGGCCATAATTGCTCCCTGCTTTGAGGATGTATTTTGTAAGGCGGATAAAGCATGCAGCTTTTAAAGTACCTTCCACCACGTGTGTGGCACCAGGCAAACACATCCAGTAGGACGAGTACTATACCAGGCGGGGACAACTTCACTACCTATTTGGTAACCAATATGTCATGAATATCCGGATACTGGTTCTGATCCAAACTATTATGGTAGATCATTTCAGGTAGAAAATTTACAAATACGATGACGTCATGTTGCCAGAATCTCAAACCGTCGATTACCAAAGTTAAAAAGGCAATAGTAACAATATTAGTTGACTAGTTACGACCTAATCTCTTCAGGAAATCTAGGTAAGTCCAATAGTGATGAATAATACGAATCATATCTCACATCCTACCTGTTCATCCGACTACCCACACCTAGTCCTTCCTATTCAACTCACATTTCCTTCACCACAACACAAGCGGTAGTTTCGTCGAGTTTTAAGCACTCATCATCTTTTTGACCGAGCGATCAATCGTCATGCGATGACCGACTCGCTTTACACCCAGTTCAATCAGCTCGTCTTTGCCGAGATCCGGGAGATGTTCTCCGGATATTTCGTTATCCTTAAAAGCATCTATGTACATTTCCATGCCTAGTTCCTTGAGCCAAGCAGAAACTTCGGCAACAGACCACTGTGGAAGCTTCTTATTATTAGAGGAAAGATTCGACTCCGTCTTTTTACTTGTAAATGCGGAGTTACTTCCATTCACGCTCTTAACCGGTTGTGCCAATTCCTTTATCACAAGAGTCTCCTTTTCTATATGTACGGGCGGAGCAGGTGCTTTGACAGGCGTCGTTTGCGGCGCGGTGTTGATAGCATTTTTGAGAGGAAATTCCACTTTTTTAACAGCAGCCGGACCACCAAACGCCGGTTTGGTTTCAAAAGTGTTCTTTGCTGGTTTAGCTGCACTGTCCGTCGTCGAGTATTGCTTAGATACGGGCGGAAATTTCCCACCCAACTTACTGACTGGCGGCGCTACTTCTTTCGAAGCGATAGGTGCAAAGGTCATCTTAGTCACGGTGATACCAGAACGTGGGTTTTTCTTCGAATCTACAGCAGAACTTGTCGTCTTTGGCGCGGAAGATTGTTTATTACTCCTTGATTTTTTCAGAACGTCCAGATACATATTTCCGGCAGCTGGAGGGGAAGTCGATCGTGTCGTTGCGTCATCGTTCGAATGATGTTTCACTTCTCTGATTGGCCAACAACGCTCGCCGATTGCAGACGACGAGGAAGTGTAATCAGAGTTGCCATCTTCGGAAGACATAGTCGATACGGTCGATACACTAGATACCGTTGAGTGATTGTCACCCATAATGTGATCTGCAATATATGACATTTATTTCTTTAGTATTGTAGACAGTAAATTGATGACGCCATCCTGAAAGAGATGACGTCACTGGTGATGTTTCTAGATCAATATAAAATAGTACCGTGGTTATGTGCGTCTAAAAAGGCACCTCGGTGGTGGTGATGGCCACTGTTATTTAGACCGTCACCAGTAACGTCGGCGACACCCGAATCGGCGTTGCTGAGATTATCTACTGCGGCCGGAGAGATACAACCGCCATCCTCATCGTCGTCGCCAGGTGGAGGCAAAGGTGGCGGAGGCAAAAAGGCTGGAACTGTCGACTTTACGACTTTACCATCTACTAGAGAACAATATGTGGAGATGTAAATCAATATATAGTTGACTTTTCATGAGTATTTCATGCCAATGTCGCGTAATTGAAAGGGCCCATATAGAGTAATGTTTCTATTGGCTACTGCTAGTCATACAAAGATTTTAATGGTTGTGCTGTACTGTAATGGATTGGACGAGAAAAGAGGACTAAAGTTCAAATTGAATTCTCAGTAAGGGCTGTTACCTGAACGTCTAAACTCCTCCGGAGGTTTTATGGTCTTCGTAGGAGAGCTGTTAGAATTAGGACTCTGTAACAGCTCTAATGGAGGTGGTGGCAAGTCCATCAGTTCGTCAAACGTCATATGGTTATATCTCGTGTGGTGTTCGTCGATCGTTTCGCCAGGAAAGTCCGGCGGGGGTGGAAGAGGCGAAATACCCGAAACCGAGTCGGAGTCGTCCGATGACGGCGGAGGAGGCGGTAAATACGTCGTCGGCGTCGGCGAAAGGAAACCGTGCTGCGGGGATTTTTGTATTTTGGTACCGGACGATCGACTCGGATCGACTGTAAAGGAAGTGCCGTGCGACTTTTTGATAACCGGTAATCCATTCCCATTTCTGTGTTCTAAACTTCTTTGCTTGGCAGCGAGTGCAATGGATAAGGCGGACGATAATTCGTTCACCGTTTTAGGTGCTTGCGTCTGTTGATTAGTGTTCTCCTAAATTGCATGAGAGAAAACCATATATTATTTACCAGCCGGGAAGGATAGCAGGTTAATTAAAATTGAGCTCACCTGAGTTCTGGTAGTGTGTATGACTGGTTTTGTAATTTGAACGTCTGATGACGAAGAGCTGGTAGGCCTCGGCCTTGCATCGCCAGTGTTCTCTCCAGCCTGATTTCGACTTTCCCGCGTATTAGCGGCCATTGCAATCGCACTAGCAAAACCCGCGCTAGTAGGCCTGGGCTTCGCATCGCTAGTAGTACTTTCATCTGTCTGACTTAATCGATCTGCTCGCGTTCTAGCCGCCATTGCAATCGCGCTAGCCATATCCGAAGTCCTAAATTTCGTATTGTAGATTTAGTATATACATATTGCATACAGCAGGATGTAGTGTTATTCACTCTACAGGCATTTTATAGCCAGATTAAAAATATATATAGAATACGTACAGCCCCTGGCTTGCTTTTGGTGGAGCAGAAGACATAGGTGCGTGTGAAACTGCAATAAACATAAAACAATGTTAGGATATTGAAATCAAAGTTTTAAAGGAAAAGTGAAACAGTCAGGTGCCTTACCATTGCTCTCGTTTTCCTCTTGTATGGACATCGACAATCTACTGTTTGTTCTCTTCGGAGGAGGAGGTGGCATCTTTTTCTGTTTGTTTTGTTGAGCTGGGAAACGCAATACTACATCATCAACAAGTTCGAATATTTATCATAATAATAATTTTCAGTGCACTTGATAAATATGGATTTTTTTTTCATACAAATATGCTTATACTCTATATTACAAATATTACAATGGAAATAAGTAACTTACAAAGAATTCGTTCTCCGGTCGCTGCAGACATAGATTGAGCTTTCGCCGGCTGCTGAGTGGGCACATTATTAGCGCCAGCGAATCGTCCCCAAGTGGGATAGGAACCGGCACTCGTACTAGCAGAAGTGGAGAAGCTTCTCATACTCACGGTATCATCGCCTGTTCAATTCAAGGAGGAAATTCATTTCAAGAAATCCAATCTAACTTAATCGGAAAACTACATTTGCGTTATGCACACATGTGCCTATAAGGAGACTTACCAGTGTAGGAGCTATTAGTCATCGGTAGTGAAGGCGGCAATACGCATATCGGTCTTCTAGAACTCGAAAACGTGCTTTGCAGCGTGGGTCGATGGTGCGATGTGATTTCTGCTGTACCGTTTTGTCTCGTGAATAAATCCTATATGCAAGAATTCAATACGCGATTACAGTACGATAAATCGTTATCTATTTGTTGCATCTACAATCTGAAACTCGTGACAGGCCAGTCCTATCAAAAATACTACTGTAGCAAATAATACCTGAATATCTTCGGAACGCATTTTACGCCCGGGAAGTCGCCGCAAAGTCGCAGTTTGTTCGTTACTACTAACGCTTTCGTTGTCTTCCATTGCAAGGACGTTATCAAGTTGATCTGATGACAAAATGTAAGAAACGTAAATTACCCAAAGGCTGCAATATTTTAAATGCGAATTAATAAATCTACAATCTTCAGACCTCGCTTTACGTCGAGTTTAAATTCACTTCGAGTAACTTAAAATATTTCTATAATAATCGAAATTCAACTAGTGCTTAGTTTTCTATCTTGATCCCTAGCCTAGCGATGACACCTGTGCAGAACTCTATCAATCCTCAGCTAATTAGAAAAACAATACATCGACTACTAAATATAAAGAATCTATTTTCGCATGCAACACCAAATTATCTTACCTAAAGCTGATGAGATGGAGTCAGATTTTCCGTGCGAATTGTAATGTCTGCCACTGGAATCTGAACAAAATAAAGTGCGATTAAGAAACTATATGCAGAAAAGCACATATTTTTTCTATACAGTGACTGCAGCACAGTATAATCGATTTTTATTCTATAAAAAGGATTTTTGTAGTGCCAATACAATTTTCTTCCTAGAAATGTGAAACCATATCATCAAGAAGCATCAATACCAGATACATGCGTCACGATAGGAGGAGGAAAGGTCATGGAGATTTAGCTTTCTTTTAATTATCCATTTAGGGCAATTTGTCTACTTCATTTTAGATTACCACATCTCTAAGCCAAGTAGCATCATTGTAAGCCATTTCTCGACAGATACAAATTCGACACAAAATTGACAAATAATACATAAACACAGGAAACCTGTATCCGGAGGGGATGAATTCCTACTTAGAACCGCTACACGAATCTTCTTTTATTTAGCCTTAAGAGCGGTAAAGCTACTGCTAGTACAAGTATATGTAAAGTATACATGTATATATTTTCCCTTCGCAAGTGCTACCCGGATTACGGAAAAATAGTACTGGGCTACCAGTATACCTCCGACTGGCATGAAAATATTGGTTTAGGTATCACTGGCCGAGTCCTAGGACATCGGTATTTGGTAAAACACAAGTTGAAAAATGTACACACACCCGTGATTCTAAACATACAAGATACAGACAGAAGATTTGAAGGGTCGCATTCCGCAATGGAAAATATAGATTATAGAACGTTGGCGACGTGAAAACCATCACTTATCATGTTTTCATCCTCTATTTTATAGAGTAGACCAAAATCATTCAAAAAAGGAATTTAAAATGAAATCGATACATGGTATAATCGTCAAATAGACAAATTTTTGTGTCATGGCCTCGGGGGAAACCTGTCCCATTAAGAAGTATTAGTTACAACTAAGTGCAAGTACATTAACATTTTTCAAGTCTACTTCAGAAAACCCGAACGATTTTCAGATGAAAAAAAGCAACGAGTTCACTTACTGGCAACAGGGTATGATCTGCACCAAATTAGTGAGTGATATAGGATGAATATACACATGCAATTACTGTATAGGGAAGAAATAGGCGCAGTGACAGTCTACTGACAACTTAATGCACGCGATGTACAGAGTAAGCGATGAAAGAGTTATATAATGTATATAAATATATATTGCATAAGGTATATACATGAATTTTCTTACTACTAAGAAATTGCAGGCTATATATATCCTTAACACCATAGGTACAACTATCTCTTCTTAGTTTTCATTATTCATATTTCATTAATTACAATTCAATTACTTTGAAACGCTTCACCCGTATAAAAAGATTGCGATAATGACCGACTTCGATTTCCCATTATCATAGAAATTCAACCTGGTGCTCTAACTTGCGTTCTATTGGCCATGATAGGCGCAGGAGACAGAAGATCAATAAAACATTAAGTGTTAGTGGACTTACTAGAGTGAAGCGAAGACGTATCAGAGTCTTTCGGTTTCATACAAAGAACCGTTATAACTTCCATATAAAGTGGCTCGCCACACGAACGTATAGTGTTGACCACTTGTTGATGACCAAATTTTCTCACGTCAACGTTGCCAATCTAAGAAAGTGCATAAAAACCAAATAACCTTACAAATCTGAGTTATGACTATTGAGCTATCGTTGAGAAAAGCTATATTACCTTTGTTATAAAGTCACGGGAGCGGAGACCCGCGTTATGTGCATTGCTTCCACTTTCAATAGATTCAAGATACTGCAAGGCTGGACCTCTCAGACTTGGATTGAAATCTTTGACTGGCCCTTCAGCTGCACAAAACAAATCGTTCCATATGAAACGTTGAATTAAAAAGAAATACAAAAGTTCAACAGAAAAAACAAGCAAAAACGTGCGCAAAAACGTTCGCTAATTTCACAATGCCCTGGCATCTACACGATGAAAACGTCACTGTGACACGTAACCAAGTGGAGACAAATATACAGATTTGAAAAGAAAAACGTGGTGAACATTACATAAAAGATCTAAAAACAATCTGCTGACGCAAAATTCGATGAAAATTTCTAAAAATGAATATAATAAGCAAATACCTTTAGCGCCTCTCAAAATGAATCCAAAGCCATCATCGCCTTTCCTCAGAGCCACCGTGCGTTGATAATGGTAAACTCCGGCCTGCGACGTAGCTTGGAATCCGGTCAAGTCCTCGCTTCTAACGGAAGATCTCCCTCCTAGTATTTAAATATCGAGACTGTTTACAGTATTCTGTATCCAAATCATGAAATGCCCATCAAACGAGGGTACTTTGTAAAACGTACAACAATTCAATCGATCTGTTTATGAAAAACCTAACAACTGAACAAAACCGAAAATTACATTGGCTCTTATTTAGCTGTAATCAATAATAGGGGGTTGCTGGTTCTAGCGTTAAGATTTCTTGAAAACTATATTATTGAGTAGAATACCTGGCGAGTGGGGGGCTGCATCTTCACTTGAAGCAAATGAAACCAAGCTTATCGAGTCGGGTTTCATCGTGGAACTGTAATAAAATGTATATCATAAAGTAAAAACCTACATACAATTTTCAAAATCAAATCAATTTTATAATTGAATCATAAAAAGCACAAACACAAGCCCGTATCTAGAACGAACCGTAGCCATGCCCTTCCCTAATTAAGTTTATTCCAGACAAATAGCAAATTCCCTAAACTAAGTAGCACTATATCACTTGGCAACATATATAGGTTATCCCGGATAATTACAGTAATTTAATTACGGTATATGTCAGTAGTTCAGACTCGATCCCTTTCCAATCTATACTCATTTGCCTACAATCTGGAAACATTACACATGCTGTAGAGTGTAGATCCAAAAGTGAACAGCAATACAGTAGAAATGAGGAACTTTTCGGGCTGACTAATGCGGATTTGTGAAGTAGTATTCCTATTCAAGCATTTTCTGGGGAAGTTGATTTCTGTATTCAACCAACAGTAACAACAATATTTCAACCAATTATGCATTCAATTAGCTTTTAATTGGTTACTGTACCGGAATATTTCTTGGTAATTGACCAAATTTAAAATGTGCTCCATATGCAAAATGTATGATCCACAGTAGGCAAAATATTGTACTATGTGTGAGCTATTTTTATCACAAACAGCTATCTAAAAATGCAGTTAATATTCTTAAACAAAATAATGGTGATTAACGCTTAGGTGAAAAATATTTCAATTGCCATTAACAGACGAAAATACCGTTCATGTACATTGTACGTGCCAGGATAAAACAGAACGGAATGGCCAATCACGCCTTCCGGCCGGCGCAGCGCTCTGCGCTCGGCTAATGCTATATTCTAAACGGTCAGGTAGTTGCTGAGGAAATTAAATTAAATTCTGTTAAATATTCCAGTTGCTTATCTTCGGTACTTTACTTGATAGAAGAGTTGCCATTGATTCAATTGATAATGTGTAACTGTGATTGGTTTTGTTTTAAAGTAACATCATTTTACATATACATTTATATATAAAAAAAAACGCTGATTAGAAACAAATTATGACTTGTAAAAACAACCTAGCCTTGGTCCTGTTTACCCTACGATAATTTTGTATTTGTTTGTTCAAAGTAACATAATTTTTATCGGTAGGGCAGAGGCATACTCAGCCCAGTCGACCTCCTACGAGAATATTGTCTTATAAATAAAAAATGGTATCAAATTATATTCGTTAAACAGATCTGGTTCTATATCTACATGCTTCTTCCTGATTTACTACCAATAACAAGGTGTCAACTTGAGTAAGTATATCTCGTATTCCAAGATAAAATATGCCTACCTTGCACCACTTGTATTCCTACTGGTAGGTACTTGGGATTTTTCACTGGTTCTGCTTTCCGTGGAGCTGTCGTTTGAAGTCGTCCTCGAACCTAGGTTGGTTGAGAAGATTTCAATTTCGTGAAAGTCGTTATTAGAAGCCCACACGCTTCCTCTGTCTAATTTCGAATAAATCCTCGTCTTCATGATGGACGTTAAGTTACAGAAGTGCTACACTTCTATTGCAGTATATAAATCTTAACTACACCAAAGGTGAGGGGTCCACTGTCCATAAAGTATCAAACTATAAGTTAATACAAACAACAGTGATTAGTGACAGGATAAATACCAAACGCGCAATAAAACAACTTAGAAAATTAACACCTGGTGCGGTACAGACGTTATATTTAGTAATAAGCCTAGGCAAGCTATGTAAGTAAGAAACGAAGTGGCTAACTGCACTGGTAGAACTAGATAAAATAACGCAATTAGTAAATGTCTGCGACCAACCCTACTGCGAAATGAAGCTTCTGATTGAAATGTTTCGATATCACTTGTCATAACTCATAAGTCGTGCAGCAACGTAATATACTACTAATGAGGCGAGCTGCTACATCGGGTCGGCTTAGTTTAGCCACTTTCACTCGGACTATTAATTACAGATTATTGGTTAAGATGGTAACTAGGTGTTCATTACAGGGGTTATATTTCTTTAATTATTTCACAATTGAATCTAAATCTGAAATATCTATCTAAATTTACTTTTAACATATACCCAGAAATATAGAAACTATAAAAAGCCTAAAAACCCTAAAAGAGACTTGAAGACCACAGGTAAATTTGCTACCTATTAATATCGATACAGTAAATTTTCTGAAGACCATACAGTAAATCACGCTCAGTATGACTGCGTGAAAAAAAATACATCGCGACGACACCGATCTATATTTGCAGCAAGCAATTCACAAACGTGACTGTAGGAGTGGACAGTGTTTTCTGCAAACTTTAATCAATGACCATTTGCTAAAAACGTACAACAATGGCAGCGGCATGGGAAAATCACTGCAAATGTTATTATGTACCTGCTGTCTTATCCGGAAGTGCTCTGCGTAGCTTTACTTCTTCGACGCAATCTCTAGGAAAAAAACCTCGTTGGCTGCCCGCGACACCATCGTGATATCCTGCTGGCGGTGTTCTACCGTTTAAAACTGTTAAATAAAGCAAGGAAATTTTTAACATGGTGAACTCACAACATGCAAATTAGTTTAGAATGATCTATTACGTAACTTGTTTGACGTGGTAAGTTAAAGGGGGTTATGAAACGCGTATTTAGAAATCAGAAAACGCGTATTTAGAAATAAGAAAAATGCATGAATGTTTGGCTTTACTTCACTGAGATTGAGATCACCAGTATAACTGAGTTTTGGTATATGGTCGTACATATCACGTACCCTTTGACCCGAGATAGAAAATAGTAAATAAAGTTGAAATTGTAAATGAAATTGAATGAGGTTCAGAAATCTAAGTTATTCTTTACCCACTGTTTCTTAAAATTTCAATCTCCCCCTCATATGTGGCCCCCTCATATGTGTGTCATCTAATTGATAACTCCCAAGTTTAACTGATATTTTCCTATATTTTAGCATGGCAATAGTGCAGTATTGAAATTACTCCAGTAAATATAAACTGATATCTTTACAATGTCTAGGAACCTACATAAATACTTTTAGCCCCTTATATTGGGTTTTCTCATTAAAATGTCAATGGTCCAGTCATGTGCAGGGCTTATCTTAAGTATATTCACTTAACCCGCTGTCAGGTACAAAGGCAAATGCACTGGACTTGGATTAGACTGTAAAATCACTTAACCCGCTGTCAGGTACAAAGGCAAATGCACTGGACTTGGATTAGACTGTAAAATGAACTACATAAGAGACTCAGTTCAATACTGAAATAATCATTACAATACTGTATGATTATCCTTTCTCAGAAGACGCATGCTATTATCTAATGATAATCAATACCAAGAAGTACTTCTTAATATAGAGAGAGTATCTGTAAACATCCCCAGAAGACGATTTACATAATTCTACAATCTCGAAACAGTAATAATACTATACTGCCACGAACAGTTATCATAACTAGCTATGTATGTTCCCACGAACGGCAATTCTAGAATATTCCCGAAGGAATTAACAGCGGTGAACGATAATCGGATATACGGTGTAACAGGCTACGAATTCTGCAGGGAATGTACTGATGTTTTATTTAATTGTGTACAAAGGTTTAATGGTAGAGTAATGGTTATAATCAAAATTAAAGCAAAATCATTTATAACGGAAACGCGTCACATGGTTTTGAACGAGCATGGCTTTGAATGAACCGTGGTTCAAAAATAACTGCTGGATTTCGTTATAGGATGAGCAAAACTGTCGATTGACTTGTAAGTTGTAACCACACACCACCAGGGGAAACTAGCAAAGACACTTTAGGAAGAACTGAGGACGTATAATTATAATTGTATCCAAAACTTATCCCAAAGTCAAAGGACATGTGTGTTAATACCATAGGCTACAGAAGCTGACATAATATCGCACTTGCTGGACTAAAATCGAAGAAAAATATCAAATTGGTTAACCTATGCTTGTACTGATTTCTGTTATTCATATCAATGTTATTTTAGGATAGATTCAGTTGAGAATCGATACGGGTGTTGTTATAATAGTTCTATATTTGAATGAGCATTTAACAGAGCTTTACTCTCTAACTTGGCATTGCCTCAATGTAAGCACTACAGCTACCACAATACATAAATCTAGCAACATAGATCATTTTAAATGCTTCATGACCAAAGCTCTGATCGATGAGTTTCGCAATGTGTTTAGATTCATCGTGATAAACAAAAGTAATAAAAACATACACACTTGAATATGAACCAAGTGCTATAGAAAGCAAGCTACAGACGCCTTATAGGTAAATGGATAAATATACAAGGCTTATTGCTAACCCAGATCACGTGTGTGATGTAGCATTACTACCAGCATCGTGCCATTAATCCCAGTAATCCTGTTTTATAATTGTAAGCGTTCATATTAAACTGAATATTAAATTTCATACAAAATGATGTCATAATCTTTTAATTTTTTCTCAAATCCAATTTATTCTATTATTCAAACTTTTCCCTACGTACAAATTAGGACCAGGGAAGGTAAGAGGATTAAGAATATTTCTTAATACCTATTCATTACAATCGAGGTAACCATTTTTATGTTATTGACATTTAATCAATAATGTATTACAATTCTTCAGTACAGTACTAACATTAAATTGTGTCACAGCATTAATGCTTCCCGAACATCAATTGCTATATCTCTTAGGGAAGTACGCAAGCACTCATCAACTCCATACTTGAATATCATAACATAACATAACATATTCATGGCATTCTAACTAGATGAATCTAAAGGTTAGCTTTATGTCGTACTTATTTAAACCTATTATAATATAGCCTATACACCAATATGATTTAAATTATTATGATTGCCTAGCAATCCAAATGAGAAAGATCTAGTACGAGAAAGTAGGGATACAGCATAAAATATATTACATCTGCATACTATCTACTTCGATGTAAATAGTGCACCATACATACTGCTAAGCTCCATACAACTAGATAAAAATATACAATTCGTCATTTCTGATCACCTGTAATAATAATAAATACCTGAGCAAACTACTTATCTCAAATTATCACACCATACACAAGGTAACAAAATATACCCATTACCGCTAGCGAACTCTTAACACTGATTTAAAAAAAACATTACAGTATCCCATACAAACAACGAGCACGAAGAGAAAAAGATTCTATTATATCCTACTCACTGTCAAAGGATAAGAGAAGAATACCAGGATAAACACAATCCTTTGTTGGGAAAATTTAACAATATATGACGCAATTTGAGCGAATTACTGTCTCCATAATTGAATACACCTCAAGCTTTATGTCACCAGAGTTCGCTCCAACCGCGCTAAAGACCTACCAACTCACGATCGCAAGGTCGCCGTTAAAGCGTGAGACTTGAGTGAAAACCAAAATACCTGGTATATCCATATAAACCGCATAGCATTTGTTATATGCGAAAGCATACGAGAAAATTAATCACTTTCACTTGCTAGAATATCAAGAGCAAATATTCATAGGGATTCCTCGCTAATATCGAGGCGGAATAACAACGACAACAATCTTGAAACAGAAACCACTGCAGACAACGACAAGGAACAAAATCAATCCCTTGAGTTAATCATTTACATAGATCTCCTATCAATAGACGCTGACTTAAATTAAATCCTAATTAATCTTTAATGGAATCAGTTGCAAAGTTCCAATTCAAATTTACATACCCTTGCTTCAAGAAATGTATGTGATAAGAAAAGATAAGAAAAATTCCTTCAGTTCCAACTTTCCTTTCAAATTAAGTTCAAACTTGATTTCGAATTACTAAACAATATCTAGAACTCTCGGCGACCTTGAGATCATTTTACCAAGCATATAATATGCCACTCCGCCCTTCCCAAAATTGTTTAGCTCACGAACTGAATTCCAAATAGTATGAACGTAATGCAACAGTTTGAATCTATCAATCTCTTATCCAAATTCGTTCCCTGAGATGCTGAAACTCCGTCTCTTGGGAAGAATTCTCCTCCCTGGTTGACAACCCTTAATCTAGATTCTAGATTACCAAGATATGATTTTTCCACAACTATACTGATACTACTACTTTACGGTAATCAAAAATTACATCCTACTGATTTTAATTTGCTTTGCATACAGCGAAGAACCCGTTTCTAACTACTGAAAACGTCTGATTAATTGGTTAAATCACAGACAATAAAATTATTTCGATAAAATTCGTGACGATTCAATAACTAATCGTGCTGAACAATCGAGCAGTAATTATTTATCCTCGTCCACGAAATAATCCTATAAGTCATTTTGATTAGTAAAGGGTTCGCGAAGATTGGCTATGCCTTTATTTGTTCTTTGGCTAGATACGTGTATTGACTTCAAAGGCCTCGGGTTGGTTCATGAGTAAGGCAGAACATGAACATTGCCGTTCGAATTATTGGTTACTTTCACCAGTTTTAAATTTACAGAAAAAATGGGGAACTAAAACTGTTGACAGTTGGACAAGTAACAAATGCAGTAAGCCCAACAGTCCACAAAGTTTAACCCTATCTCGGTAAAAGTTGGTTTGATCACGGGTATTTCAAACGTTCATGTATTTTCAATTTCAATAATTTATTTAGAATAGTGGTGTGATCCTTTGTTTCATATGAAAGAAAGGAGCAACTGTTCCCACGTACTTGTTTCTATAGACTACTGACTGCTACTATACTATGCGATCCAACGTATTATTTGGGTTTGGGGTTAGGGTTACGCTTACCCGTCAATGAAGGAATAATAAAAACAAATCAAAACAAAAACCTCTACATCAGCACATGTTACAGTGACTCTTTCTCCCACTATCTCTCTCTAAACTTCTTGATTTCGAATAAATAGCAGAACATTTTAAAAGAATAGGCTTATGAATACAATCTTATCTTCACAGGGTGGTGATATATACGACCACCATTGTCTATAGTCTACCTGAAGGGATAAATACTGCAAATTTGTAAGAGTTATTTTTTACCAATAAAAGGATTAACTAGTGCACATAGGCATATTTAAATGCACTGCATATTGAATTTTATTGCTTACATATTTCTACAATTAATACATATTACAAATCCACTAATAACAGCAATCATACTTTAACTTCCAACTCCATTATCCCAACCCGTTACTCACAATAAACCCGACTTAATTGGTAACTACATGTATTCTAATCGCATCTGACAAGTAGTATACAATGTTTAGACACGAAATATGACATAGCTATGACGACCAGCAAGCGGAGTGCTACAATATGAGATGATGAGTGTTTAAGAGGGTGCTCAAAACGCAACTTGTTAAATCATCCATCAAGAAATAGAACGAAATGGCGGAAGTAGAATATTATTTTTCTTCTTTAACGCTGTGGTGACACTGACATTTACTAGTAGCTTTTCGTAAGAGTTAAGCTGAGCTTATATGGAGGCTACTTTAAATGAAGTGTTAATATTGTAAAATATAAATTATAAAATCATGTACACAAACCGATGTAAATAACGAAAATATAGAAAATACACTAAAAATAATATAAAATATATATAAAATAAAACGGTCTTGCATCATGCAAGCAACAGGCTACTAAGAATTCCCTTTGCGGTGATTTTAGTAGTTAGTAATACAGATCATTTTCAGCAAATTAAATATTGTAATTAGGTGTTCTGAAGTGAGACAAATTTTATAAGGTAAAAATAATTATATTACACGTAAAGTAATCTATTCCGAAATGATAAAACCAAACTAATATCCGCAAATTAATGGAAGATTTTACTGAGCTATAGGCTGCAGTCAGTATCGGAACTTAAAGTCTGAACTATGACTAACTGACGGCTCGACGCTCCAAAATAAACCAGTTTATCCAGGCACTGGTTATAACATAAAAACAGCAGCAGCATCTGTTATATAACTGCAAAGTCAACAACCTTAATATAACGAATTGAATCGACCATGCAGTTTAAAGTGAAATCTTACATTTATTAACTGATTTCTGCCCCATTACACTTACTAATTCGATAAGCTAAGCTTTATCACGAACCAACGAATAAAATCATTTACTTTAAATATCGATTTTGAATCGTAACCATCGCTGCTAGCCTAATTTAACAAATAAATCACATCGACGGATGAATGAATCGTCTTCCAAGAATACTCTTTCAATATATTTAAAATCTGATAACGATTTATAGCTCGAAGCATATTTACAGTACGTGGTAAGCCTAAAGAGAAACTGGTGTTCCTTTGCTACAAAAATATTTTAAATCAATTTAAATCTACATAATATTACAGTTACCGCAATAATTAAATGTCAAGCGATGTTAAAATGTCAATTCTCAAGCGCTGAATTATAAATGTCGTCGAATTCATTAACTAACCAAGATGCAAATTGTTGCGAGGGAACCACTACACTCGAAGTTACGTCATTTTTATCATCCTCAGGCTAAAATCTTGACATACGATAATATTTTCACCAAACAGATAATAGGAAATTCGAAAACAATCAACAAAAATTACTAAGGTACTACAGTACTACTAGTAAACTAGCTGACTATAGTAGGATCGATTCTTTCACGATGAACATATCATCAACACAGTACATATAATAATTACGTAACTCTTTCGCCAAGTTCACATATAAGGCATATATCTAAGGCAGGCTTAGTACGTGATATCGTAAATCGCCTTTGACGTCACGATATCTCATTTTGGATTCGAATAATAAAAGAAATTCTGTATTAACACTGAGATTTGGAAAACGATACTTGGCATGACAACAAAAAACCTTTGAAATATAAGACCTGGAAATTGAATAACCGGAGGGTCTCTCGAGTCCTGAATTATTGATTGAATAAAACCTAAGCGGGCCTAGGCGATAGAACGTAAAGCTAGAAAAGAACATAATAAAAACGAACTATTTTCATTAAATTGGCGTAGCATTCTTCGAAAGGTTACATAAGTAACAGAAAATAGGAACGATGGCTGACGATGGAAACTTTTCGCCGTAAGAAATTCATTACTGTTCAGCCATTGGTAGAAAAAAAGCAACACCCAGTGTAATAGCGGAGAGTAAATGTTAAAGACAGAGGTGTAAATAAAACGATACACTTGATCATAGCAACAACGAAACTCCTATCGGTATTAATACCTAACTGACAAATCTATCGGCCAAACCCAAAACCGCAATCCACGCTTGGTAATACCAATACATCTGGAGCATATTGTCATGTTTTATTACGTGACATTGACTGAACAGAAATAGTTCACTACCAGTATCCAGTGTCGTATTTTATATTTCAATGACAGAAGATTTAACCAACTATTGGATATTAATATTATATAGAAATTGTGATACGTGATATTTGACACTTGTGGAATATCTTGATCAAGTGAGATTACTAATTTTGTACAAGACATACTTGATGAATATACAATAGTAGCTGTATTACAATTGGCTGCTACGTTGTTCACGATTTATTTAGCAAACTTATGACATACCAAGTGTAATGTATTGCGTTCCACGGAACGTGTTATACCGAGGACATGTCTCACCACAGCTCTAATGATTACTACTTTATGTGTACTGGACAGGCGGCTCTTCATGGGGATATCAAAATGTATTGATGCTGCAAGAGTTCCTCATAAAAATCATTAAATTTATCATGAAGCTTGATATTTTATGGACAGATGGTAATTCGTAAAGATGAGAGCTCTCCTCCATACATGATAGTGAATTTCTGACTACAATCAAATTCAATTATGTTACGTGCAATACGGTTGAAGTGACAATGAAAAAAGAAGGGGCTGGAGACGTTTATCGTTACCGGGCATATGAGGTGAAGGAATAGATATTTAGAGTAGAGTCAAGGTCGAGGAGAATTTCCAGCATCAATAATTTTGGCATCATCAAATTATTCCGACATGAGGCACATACAAATAGTAATGTAGAAAGATATATATATGATGTCTGGTTTCGTACAGTGTTGAAGGTGATGGCTTTAAGCGGGGAATTGATTGAGTGGGTACGAGGTTAGGGACGATCATAAAGTTCAGGCAGACACCCCGGAATTGGAAACAGAGATTCCCATCCTCTGTATCCAGACAGCTATCATAAGTACTGTAATTACATTAATAGCGTCGACACTAATGGATGATAATGGCCAATATACTAGATATAGAAGAATCAATTACTATAATGATCTAATGCTATCTATTCTAAACTTAACACCAACGCCAAGACTGCTTCCTGTAATATAGCAAATCATCATCATTACCATAAGGTGGATCTAATTATAGAGGCGCATATTCATCCTGTTGTGATGGACCTCCACTATTTTTATTTAATGCATTTTGTAGCAATCGATATTTCCTATTGCATCACTCAACCGAGAGGTTAATTGTGACGGAAAGCAATTATCGCGTGCCAACGGGGTCACCGCCGCACACTGACCGTCGAGACATGTATTAAGATGTTAGTAAATAGTGTTAGGAAGATTGTTCGGGGTTTACATTAGCTCTGGTGACGTTTATTTACAGATATGTACGCCGATTTAAATACCCATCAATATTTTAAGTTCGAACAAAAATTTGACCCTGTTGAAGAACATTGAAGTATAAAACTAGCTTTGGTCCGACTACTTGGAAAACTAAACTCAACCAATAAAATAACTTAAAAAATCAATTGGGTCCCATAACATCCAAATCGGGACCCCGTAAATTTATAACTCCAGTTTTATCTGAGCTACCTACAAATTTACAAAAAAGAATCAAGCATTCTAATTGAAATCCAACAGAACCAAACGATATGTCATAGAGCAGACTACCTTCTCTCAAATCGGTCTGATGATACGGTAGATTCGGTCCAAGGTAAGACCATCTGGCTGTTGGCAGTTTAACTTTACCAGAGTACATTCCTTTTGTAGAAGTAGAAGTTTTCCTTAACATGCCTTCAGTAGCATAAAAAACGATATGGAAATAAAACTCTAGCTCTACACCAGCTGTGATAAAGAGGGAAAGGTTTGTGACAGACATAAATTATATTATGACTCTTGCCATTTGCCCACGAATTGTATATCGCATTACCGTGGTATACCATCTTCCTGTCTAGAATAAATCTGCCTGAAAACTAACCAAGATATATTTTACAGTGCAGTGCTATGGAAATCTTGTGACAGTAGATCGCTTAACTTCCATACATTAATCATCATCAAGTTAATTATTTATGAAAATGAATGATTTTTAAATGGAATTATTTCAGGTAACTCGTGTAGAAACGGACAATTAGTTTTTATCGTCGCTTCCGCACGTGTGCAGTTATATTCCGCGTATACGGTACAGCACAAGATTTGGAAGAGATTTTGAATAAAGACTTCCGTTTATAATACAATTTCGGTTAACGCTATGGGGCAGGAGACAGATATGAACCATTACATCACATTACAGGTTTTTCACCATTTGAAATCTGCACTTATAAATGTAAATCATTAAACTATTCATAATGAATCGAGCATGTGAAAGGTAATACTTTTGAAAAGCATATTAGGTTCAAGATGAAGTACTATAAGGAAACGAAAGTATTAACTAGGGATAGCGATAGCGATAGCGATAGCGATAGCGATAGCGAAATTTACTTAATATTCTTTATAAATGATTGTGACATTGATCAGTTAATGAACGCAACATCCCTCCACAATATATGTCATTAGGTTTCCTAGATCGTGAAATACGGATACTCATTAGTTCTATCTGGGTAAAAATGAAAATAGAAGTTTCATTCGAAATAGATCTAATTTTGAAACTCAAATTTGCTGTTGAACCGCCATGCATATTAAGGCAAAGAAAATTAACTTACTCGCTACCAACTATTCACTATACAGGCACTCTGTGGTTCTTCAATTAAATAAAGGCACTATATATTCTCGTCTGTATTTCTCTTATAAAAGCTCTAGTCTCCAGTTGCGCTAACTATATATTAAGATTTACAATAGCCCTCATTCCGCATGCAAAATTAGCGTGCCTGAGGCTACATGATATATAGAGCAAAGGCTAAGTAGGTAACTGGCGATTTATATTAAGCAAAACAACCTCAAGAAGGGTTAAATAAACGTTAAGTTGAAATCTGACGTTAGCAATGTCAGAATTACTACGTCACTAAAGTTATAACGCACACAAAGTAGCGCACTTATTATTATTATTGCTGCATGGTATACTACCATGTTATGTAAACTGGTGGTTAAACCACAAATACGATCACTGAGGCCGCATATGATGCGTAAGACGTACGTAAAATAATATCAAATGCATGAACGGGAGATCGTAAAGCTAAGGAAGCCATGTTTACGATATCGTAAGTAATTAATTACACAGGCCGAATGCTGCCTTTAGGCAAGGTTCAAAACATTAGTACATATTCTTGATCTTACTGTACCTTAAGACTAGTCAAATTTTTTATACATTTCTAATTGATAAATAGGCTGTGTGACGAAAGAGCGGTTTTCAAAAAGAAATTGGTTAAATAATTATCTCTTCACACGAAGCTCAAAAAGAATAGAACTATTATTACACAGTGAGACAGCATTATGACCTTCGACCTTAGCGGGATAATCTACTCCTTATTTATTTTTACAACAATCGTCGGATTTCAGGGACGATTCTTGAATACAGCAATTTTCAACTATGTGATCATATGAACCGGATTGCACAGGCAGGAAATTAGTCTAAGAACCGCAATAACTTCCTATTGTTGCTTAAAAACTAATATTGATACAGGGGACTATTACTTCATTAGGGAATATATAAGAGAGTCACATCTCCCGATACTATCTGACGATTCTAGCTTTGATAGAGTAATAAATTCCTAACATAGATAAGCGCCTTGCTACCTCGTTGCACAGAGAACATGTATTTTCTACAGTTGGTTGTTTTTACTAGTCATGCTCTTGGAATCTTAAACTGAACAGTAGTTCATCCCATTACAAAGATGTGTGATAAACTGTATATTAGATTATGCACAACAGTGACGTCCGATAATAGGCTCAAACAGCTTAGGCCATTTATCACAACGTAATAGCGACAAAATACCAAGACACCGCCCCCTAGGGACACGTAACCAGGGTTGCGTTAACAGACGAGATAATATAATAATTCGCAGATAACTGCAAGAAAGACGACCAATGGCAAAGCCGTCACAATAAATCACTTGCATGGATGCTTTTATAAAGCGGGCACGAACTACCGATATATGTCGAGGAATTAAAGCAAGTAATATTAGAGCTGGAAAGGCGAGGGGAGTGCAATTAATACAGTCCATATAATTCCATGTCTGTAAATCAGCCATATTTATAATGTCTATGCCACTTTGGTACACAAATTACAGACGAAAGGTCCCAATACATATCGAAGGATCCATTCAGAATACCTACGGTAAAAAACAAGGAACAATAAATACAAAGAAATAGGTTTTAGCTCAGATAAGGTGTTTTGGATGTCCACAAACTGAAATTTAATCAGTATTTCTCATGTAGTACAATGAGTACGCACGAACGCATAAACGGGTCAACGATGTGAAAAGTTTGCTTGAAGTATTTTTAAGTTTTACTTGGAAAATGACACTTAATCNTATTCCATATAGTCCGTTTATACCAGGAAACAATATAAATCCTGTTCTCCCGGAGAATCGAATTTCAAATATTTTAAATTCTGTAATATAATACCCTGTAACACTAGATACCTAGATCACGGATTTGTAAACCTTATTATACATGTACGTTGATAAAAAAATGGTATCGAGTTTCAGAGTATCCAAGACCCAACCAACATGAACGTTTGGGTAACAGCACATACCATTTAAACATAGATGATGAGACTAACTTGCAATGCAAACACTATATCCATGTTGTCAATAAATTCTACAATACATTAGGAATATAGTAAGCTGACAGTTAGGCCTGGGATTTTGGCCCCCGAACATAGGTGCATGATCTGCATGCTGGGGCATGTTAAGAATACGAAGCGCATGTATCATAAACTATAAGATTTATAAGTACTATATATATCTGCGTAAATAAGCTACAACATCCTACAACAAAATGATCACAAAATGGACTTCCTTAGTCATAATAATATATAGAGAGTACTCACCGACTGCACGAGTTCCAACCCTGAGACTGACTTCTTCAGGTCTCTGAGCATCGTAATTTCTTATAACTATCATAACCTTATGGTCATTCGTTATACCGTTTTCTTGAACTG
>QXVX01001604.1:0-20790 GCA_013436065.1 Halocynthia aurantium | reverse complement strand
GTAATGTAATGTACAAATTCCATAACTAAGCTTTTATGAAGACTTTTAACATTTTCACAGGTCGAGGTGAGGTATGCGCTTATGTGTATGTGGTATGTGCTTAAAAGAAGTCCTGCTTGAAAAAATTTGACTAAGTTTTATTCGTTTATACTTTGTGCATTGTGAGGCCTGATGTTTTATGTAATTCGAGTCTCAATAATAGTCTACTTGGCCTTAGTAAAGAATCCCTAACCTGGGACGAGTGGGTGCCGAAGAAAACCTTCATAAACTTATCGCACTTTGTTTACCTAAATGCTTGGACCCGAATTCAAACTAATATTGCCCAATTCAAGTAAAGTATGAATACCGGTGAAATAATTTACTGATATTTTATGCAAAATAATACCTCCTGTGTTGGGGCAGTGAAAATTAGGATCCATTCCTTTTCTTATCATGGCATATATTTTATCTGTCGTATATTGCTGGACGTGACTCAGAAACTCTCGTCGCTTGGAGGCGCTCTGCATTTTCGAAACTTGTTTGCCTTCTTTGGAATTTCGCGAATGCTCTTCCATGATTCGGCATTTATAACGCATCTAGAAAAAATAAATAAAATGAAACACAAAGAACACCGACGCTACATTTACGTAGGCATTGTATGCGTGAGAGTAGGCAGTTTCAAGGTAATATTTCAAGACGCCGTGAACCGCAAAACCACGAACTTAAGAAAAAGGGTAAATATGACTTATGCGTAAACGCGACTTCGAGAACATCAACTCACCAAATACTACCATACCGGTATTGAGACATGTTAAATCAACAACCAGTAATTCTAAACGGAAGACTTAAGGCCAAACTATTTCGGGAATGTTCTACTAGGTGTTTTTAAAGGTTTGGCTTGAAGGAGCAGCTTCAGCAGCCAAGGTATAATCATAATATTGCCACCTAACTGTCTCGCTTACGCGTGTATAAAAACGTAGAGTTTGCTGATTCATGATAACAACAATTTCTCAAAAGAATCCGCAATTTTCAAACACTTTTTTGAATATGTTAGTATTATACAGTATATACATTTTATATAATATTATTTATATAAGGTTTTGAATTTCCAAAAATTATGCTAAAAGAACTCTTTCATGAACATGACAGGACAACAAACTTTTTTTTATCAGAACCTAACCACAAATTCCCAAACACTTACATTTACACATCTACTATATGCTCGAGTTTTTTACTAGGGTTATTTTCAAGTACTGTACTATATTGCGTGAGAATTCGAAGTGAAGAAGACTGGTTATCCTATAAGTCATTGTAAACTCAATCAATTCTTCGAGGGCTCTGAATTAAGTAGCATTTTACGGTTTGAATTACTTCATATCTGTTATAATATAAAATGTGAAAGAACCCTATTATACCGCAACAGTCCAATTGGATGTAATATAAATCAAGTTGACAAAGGAAGGCTATTTGACGGATTATTCGAATGAACACTTATCCATCATCAAACTAATCTGATTCCAACGTCTGCGAAAGCCGGATCTCCTCGAGAATAATGATCAGAGCTAAGATGATAACAAAAGATGCAGAAGAGCCTTCTTAAGATAACAAAAATGTATCCCACAGATTTACAGAATACGGACAATCCGGCAACAGTTAAGTCACTACTTTTAAGTACCTAATAGCGTACTAATGCGATTTCATAAGGTCACTGATATAAAAACGTACATCAGTCATGATCCATTAATACAGACAAAGACAGTTGGATAGCTTCAACAGATTTCTCGACATTAGGCCCGAGTGCTGTGCAATGATATTCTGTGGTAACTTTTGTGAAAGCGGAATAATTCATGTGTTTTCAAAGCAAACATCTTAAGCGCGATTAGATGAAATCGAAGCTAATTTGGGCAACCCTTAAGTCGTATTACCCAGTCATGTGAATACAGTTAATTATAATATATACATGAACAGCAACATGAGTTATAAATTCTGGAAAACCAAAAGATCTATCCTAAGGCGAACTCACAGCTGGAAGACAACGTTAACGAGTTTTATTGCTGCAATAACAGAGGCCATTAACTCCACAAGAAAAACATGACAGCTACAGAGCAACGAATAAGCAGCATGTAATCAAACAACTGTTCTTACAGCGTGACAAAGCAATGCTGGGAAAATAGTTAGGAACGTTATTACATGAGCGTGTACCGTCTGTGTGCACAATGCGGTTATTACGTTACTGGGCAACCTTGCTCGGGGCATTACAAAACGACAAAGATTGTGATCGACTTGGATGGTCGAATGACGATACCACAAATCACCAAAAATTGATAAAACAACAAACCAACAATGGAGAGTACAAAAAAGATTGTAAAAGTCTTGCTTGTATATACTTTCGGTGGTTTAGCGCAACGGTAAAGATAATCCGAGGTATAAAAAAACGCGACAGTCAATCAATCAAAATTATATCATTTGCTGATCGCAACGTGAATACTGCGAAAAAACTGATCAATTGCAAAAAAATGAACGATTATAGCGATTGAACGTCCCATAACCTACAATATAATCATATATTATCAAATATTTTGAAATTTGAAATGCTCTGGATTCAGAATTCTTTGTTGCCGTGCAATCCCTCATTCTTTTGCGAAGGTTCTAAGTCGAGGGTCAAGTACACATAATACTTTGCTTCCGATTTAAGGCTACGTTAAAATATGGGTGGTCGGGGAATCAAACAAGTATATCCACACTGTATATTTCAATGTCTATACGGCATTCAGTATATGCCAAAGCAATATTGTGATCGCAACAAACGCATGATAGAACATTGGCTCGATATTCTTCACTATGAACAGGCGTCCAGTCACACAGGGGATTTACAACGTGATGATCATAACACTGAACCGCAAATCCGATGGGATAACTTCACTGTATTTTACGATTTGAAATTAGCCAGCAAACGGTAATCGATTCATCTACCACTTACGTAAAAAAATCCTGTGTCGTGATGCAATTTGTGGCAGAGCAGAATTGACGTTTGGTTTTCGGTTTTCTATGGATAGAGTTACCTAGGTCGCCTCACTAATATAAGCAGCAATGCTGATATTGCGACTCTGTCACCTGTTACCAACACCAAACAGCTGAAGTGAGTAAAGAAACAACATGACTTTCGCTAAAAGGCACGTGTCTATGGAGGGTTTGTTGACGTAATACCAGTCCAATGACGCAGTATAATTCGACACCTATAAATTAAGTGGACCTAATATAAGAAATTAAAATAAAATTCCAATTTACTGATGCTATTAACTGCGGAATAGCTGCATACACTGATTTCCTCGGATGTTGCTAGCTGAGTTTTTAGAAAGCGGTATTCTGTCTAAGTTATCTGAATAGACTGAAATTAATTTTGAATTTACCTCTCACATTTACGAAAATGTAAACGGTAAATGTTATACTACGGATTCTGTGTACTATATCCATTCTATATTTCTTTCTGCCTGTAAATATACGCAAATTTTTATGATAATAAGATTATTATTAATCGGTCAGCTTTCTGTTGAATGGGATTGGGTCCTAGACCAGGCTTCAAATAGTTGCATAACGCACATTCAATCTGCAAAATGATATTACAAAGTGAAACTATTCAAATTCCGTACACGGGCCTTCATTCTAACAATATAAGGACTCGTATGGCACTACAGTTTGTGCCCCCGGGAGCAGGCTGGGCACCTTGGGCAGGGCTTTGAATAATTACATATGTTATTTAAATGGGCATCAAAAGCTTTATGTGCACACAGTTTTTAAGGTAAGTTTACTTAATCAATTAGGAACGGTCGGATATTTCTGCTAGTATACTGCCATCTAGTAATGCTTTCAACACTTGTCAATCATCTGCTAATAGAAAAACTATAGCGACTCAATACGGTGAATTTACCCATATAACAGCCACATGAGGCTAATTAGCTATATAATGGCGATATAAATTTTATCGGAAGACGCAACTATAACACAGGAAAACTTACAGCTGCGAAACTTTCTAAAACTTCTATCTACATAAATTTAGGGTGAGGAATATATTTCCGCAATAAACATCTAATCGATGGCGGATCAAAAAATGAAAGAATATCGGCAGGCGGTTGAAAGTCGAAATCCAATTGGTTTAATCACGTGGTCGTCGTAATTCCATCGCGAAGACAAAGAATCTGATTTCATAAAATTATCCAATTGAGTTAACCGACACCCGGGGGCATTGGAACAGATTAATTAGGCAACTTCGCCGTGTAGATGCTGACAAGAAAATTAACTTTGCTGTATCCTGCGACCTATGCAATTAACATATGTTTCCATAATTCTGCAGTATACTGTTTTGCACAATACCGAGATAAAGTCGAGCCGGAAAGTCGATAAAGTATTGATTAGAATCGTGGTGGAAATACAACGTTACGAAGAACACAGTGCTACCGACTACATGTATCGACAGTGTATATGACGACTGATTGCTATCAAATACTGTATTGTACCAAGCATACGTGATCTATTACTGGAATCTTCTGTATCAAATAGCTTCAACACACTACTGATATATTGAGTTCAATTTTTCCACCAATGCAGGCTAATCTGAGCACAGCTTACTACGTGAGCACCTGTATAGGCCTACATATCGTAGCACATATAGTTCTATATTGTCCTATTACTATTTAAGTATACTATAGTGCAAGTACAGTACTTATAATATAATGGCAAACGCTCGAAAATTACTCAAGAGTGGAAAATTTTTAAAAGCCTTTGGTTGAAAAGTAAGTTCAGTCGAATTCGTAATTGTTTTATCAAGTCATTTCTGTTTATAATGGAGTTCTCCATCGCAATTTCACTAAGATTATACATTATAATAGGACAAAATTACATAAATCACTCGTCTATTTCGAACTATAGTGAACCAACAATTGTAAACCAATTACTATGTCAGTACAATGCAGTCTCAATTAAATATCATCCATGCTGTGAACAAACACTAGCTCTGCCACTAACTACTTGGGCAAAACGATATTACTATGACCAGACAGCATCTCGCTAAGCCTGCCTTCGCTTTGGGTCGTGATGAAGGCGATTACCAGCATTGAAATTACGCTCTTTTTTCTCATAAATCTGTTGTAATTTTCTGTTCGTATATTAAATTCGCAGGTTACAAGACATAATTATTTGCTTGGTGACTAAATAACAATTCCATAATGGACGTCTCGCAACCAATCGCCCGAAGGTGTTGCGCTAGTACACGCCTGATTCTATATCACGTACAAACCGAAACGCTGTCTTCGTCTGACTGCAGTAAAACGCAACGATTGATTAGACAAATCTCGGAAAAATGTGCGGATTATCAACATTTCCTGGGTTTCACGCTGACAAATAAAATTAGGCGTTTGCGCAATTTATCCGCGAAAGTCAGGTGGAAGCATGGTGTACCTGGTAACATTCGAAAGTGGTAAGACTGACGAAAGTGACCTAATAACAGGATGCGACATATAGGATAAAGTAGGATAATGCTATTGTAATGGTAGGTTGGATGACCATGTACTTCTACTTAACTGAGGCTAACGAGCGGTATTTTAATCAGCTGCCTACGTAATAAGAAATTATCAATACAGTAGAATAATATAAATAAGAAACAGTATGGAGTGTGGGCTAAGTGATAAAACGATGCTGTTACGTCACTGACAAAAATATTTGATATAGTGCTGGTAAAAATTCATCTGCAAATCTGTGAGAAATTAACACATCCGAAAGGGTAATAGGATAATAAGGTTCAGGATCTATCCGAACATGTCAGGGACAGTGAAGAACCCCTAGAACCACTAGAAAACATATATGATGTTAGATGGATGGGATGTTAGGAACTTTTTGTAGTACTGTAGTATAAATCGACTGAGCTGACAATACATGGCGATGATATGCATATGCGAGCGCACACTATATTGAATTGAATTTCTTCGGCTCAGGCATGGGACGTAAACGAAACGGTATGATGGTTTTAGCTGAGCTCGTCGTTATTTTCTAGTTTTATGTTGTTATTCTAAGGTTACAAACTAAAAATAGACTAAGGAAACCGAAAACATCTTGAAGGGGATTGCATTGCCATTAGACAAACTGGAATAAGCTTGTCCCGAAACAAATCAGTTTGTTGTCAAATCGTTAGTTAACAATAGCTCGGAGTCGTCAGTACGGCTGGCTTCCCTCCTGCTTGTGCTAAGAAATGCATACATACACGCTGTCGCATTCTTGCAATATTTGTCACAGTACTGTAACCAAGAACAGCGAGATAAGGCTGATAAAAGGCCAACCCAGAGCGTTATCGAAGCGCGTAACTACTAGTTTGCGAAAGGGTTCGCGTGACTACGAGTTTATCGCACCTGTACAACGGATGACGCTGAAAGCCTAGCCATCATAGCTATAACGATGACAAGCGACAAGAAAGATTATAATATTCCGTAATTAGGGTTTCAAATGGGCAACCAACAGTGAAGGTCGCGAAAGCTATACAGATTATCCGTGTAAACTCATAGTAAATTTCACAATACAAATCGACATACACTTTCAGTGGACTGAATTGACAGTAGACGGGCATAAATATGTCAACGTAAAATACGCCTTCACCTCTAACCATGCCACGCAATTATATCACCTTCAACAACGACGTAATGGAAAAGTTTTTCATTAGTTACTTCGGGGTGGTCAAAAAAAGAAGAGGTGAGACAACAACAAAAATAAGGAAAATTCTCCGGCAAACTCCGTTTGATTTCTACTAACACCTTAACATCAAAAAAGATAATGGAAGATAATCGAGCTACTGACCAGTGGCTCTCAAACCTACAAGTGGCACTCAAGCTCTTAACTCTTACTCTTAATAGGTCGCGAAGCGGAAATTCAAGAAAAGTAAGCAATATTACTGAAATCAAGGTAAACAAACAAAAATCTGTATTAAAATAGAATCAAAATATATGAATATGTAAAAATTCTATATGTCGTTGATCCTATGTTGTAAGATTGAAGTTAAAAAATGTTTAAAACGGAAATGCCAATCACCCACGCATTCACAATGGAAACTAAAATTTGGTTTACTTGGCTTTAATCCTCAATTAAAAACTCAACAACTGAGTAAAAAACTAAATGCCTATTTCAACGTTATTCGGTGTAATTTATCCAGCGAAACTTTAGACGACAAAATGTAATTCCCTCATGAGGAATAATTATCATAGACGTGAAAACCTGATTTTTTGACATGGCATGCCCAGCGTGCATAACTTGCAGAGACTATGGTTTTTCAATATGTAATAATAGTATAGGCTGATGTGATGATGGTCCATTCCATCAACACATTCCTTTACAGTTAACTGTATAGAGCTAATACGATCTGGATTCTAGGTCAACGACACTTGAGCTACTGAGAAAGCGATGAATTCTACATAAATAATTGATGCTTCTCTGATCGTGCAACTAACTCTTAGCTTAGCACTTGCTATCTCTCTAGTATGGGCCTCTCTGAATATTCTCGCACGATTCCAAACCTCAAAATAGGCATAGGAATGAGAAATGAAACCTAACTGGTCTAGAATCAGTTCAGTGGAAGGAGGGTCGAATAACTGTTTACAACTCAATACAACTCGATAATTTCCTCCTATGTACAAAAACGGCGGCGAGACAGCGCAACTACAGGAATAAAAAATGCAAATTATATGAAGTTTGTACAGCGGGGAAGAATACATGCTGTCAGATGACTGCCAGAAAATAGCCTACCGAATGAGCTGGAATTCCGCATTTTCTAAGCCACACACTCAAGTAATAGTTAAGTACACTCTAAGGTGGCAATAATAGTTAAAAAGGTCGTTGAAATTCATAACGGAGATGGTTGAAAAATAACTCAATATAATCTATGAATCAGATTTGATTATTACCTTAAGATGGTCAGTAGTTAGTTGATATTATGATAACCCGAGATATATAGCCAGTGAAGATCTATTTTCATAACAGGAAGCAAAAAAAGGAGATTGAATGAAGGACAGCAATTAATTGCAAATATTTCCCTATGAGCACATCACTTAACCAATAATGGTAACAATACAACTGTACATTATTGCTTCCTCATTCCAAATTGGTTACAGAATAATGTACTGTAGGAAATTAGCCTTATGATCACTCTCAACAAGGAAATAAACAAATATTACGCTGGATTGAATCGAAACCCACTGCTACTTCTAACAAATGAGTTTTACATCCTATATTTACAAGAAAATTCTATGATAAACTATGCATCGAAAAAAGCGAAATTACGTACTTTGCCTCTACAGAATCATTATGATCTAGCGACTGACCTGTAAAGCGCCTACCGAACCAGCTTCGATGTACTCAGACACAGGGAAGTGGTCGAAAAGGAAGGATCCAGATTTTTCATGAAACAATCCATAGTTCAACGGATCATTGAATTTCTGAGGGAAAAAAAGTCTCGTCTTATCGATGAGTAATCATATCGAAACATAATAAAAATGTAAATTCAATAGTTAAGATATACTGCACAACTCAGCAAATAACATTAAAAGCAGCTTGTTGAAATAATTTTCATTTCTCTGGTGAAAAATTACAGCAGAGTATTGATTGTTTGTACAAATTTCATAGACAATGTGAATTACTGTCTACTTTGTTACTACATAATTATATTTTGGTTGGGTGGATTACAGTCGAATATACTGTATTATAAATAAGAGCTTATCAACTATCAGGCTTCAATCAGTTGCAGTAAACATGCCATCAATGTATAGCAATTATTTGAATGTTTTCTATTCATGAAGTTTAGCAGGATCATTAAATGAGGATTACTTTTTTTTATTGTGAATGGATTCTCCACACCCAACTTCTATGTCTGTCATGAGCACCTACCTTAACAAGAGACTGTATAATTCTTTGCTTTGCTGTCCACACTGTTTCAGTAATCTTGAGATGCATACATTTCTGTGAAGAGCAGAAAAAATTTATGGTACATGTATCTAACATTCATTTGAGCAGTATAATTATATAGTAGAGCGGATGAATCGTAGACAATAGACGAGTGGTTTTAACTACCAAGTAGTCTAGCTGGCATTATTACAGATTGATATAACATTACTCATGCTGAACAAGACAAGTAATTTGAAACATGAACAGCAATATGGCACCAGCATTCAGAAATTTGTGTTTGCCCAAACCTATGGCTGACCAAACCAATCCCTTTTAGAAAGCTGGAATTGTTCATGGACCCCTTCGGAAGGTGTCATGGGGCTATTAGGAGTATTATGTCAATAATATTGATGATTTTTATAGTATTAAGTCACTAATATATTATGATATTTTTTGAACATAATCGCAGCATATTATTTCCTACCGTGAGCTTTTGTTCAGGAATCGAAATTTTCACCACAACATATAAGCCAGAGTCCTCTTTTTCAACGGAATTGAAAGAAGCTGAGGATGATAGGAGTGGTTCATTGGAGGTCTGTTTTTCTTCAATTTTGTCGGTCTGGAAAAGGGAAGTAGTTGTCATCAGGTTGTACATAATCAGAATTAAATAGTCTGATAATCACCAGAAAACACATATTACTTAAAAATGAGACTAGCGGGTTATCAATATCTTCGAAGAGTACTTGTAGAGAATAGAAAAAACATTCTATATACGCATATGATTTTGAAGTGAATAAAATGCTCACCTCAGGTTCACTATCAGAAGAATCTTCGGTATCAGAAAGGGAGTCATCGTAAGAAGAAAAATGTCTGAAAATGATATGAAATCAATAATTACTATCAGTACTGGCTTATATCAAAAAAATGTTCTTTGCTACTTAAAAAGGGTGATTGTAATTGTAATCTATATTATTTAACCTTTAACATAGCACCTCATAAATAGTACATTTCCATTCAAATATGTGCACAAATAAAATTAAAGGGTGCAGTAATAGCAGAAGCTATAATTGGAACTCAAGTATTTTAATTTTTGAAGAGATATTACTGGAAAATCTCTTATACAGTTTCGCTGGTTACTGAAAGACATATCCCAGGAAATACTGTCATATTCTGATGGTACAAGGTGCAGTGTAGGAATAGATGAATAGTAATAACAGACTTAAATACCATGTAAGGAACGTGGAGGAACTCATCAAACATGCATTCAAAATTGGTCTGTGTGTTCACTTATAAGAAATACAGCTAGTTCTACTAGTAATATTCGTTTGGTTGAGTATAAACATAGATGTAATACAATGTGGCATAATTCAACTGTTTTACATTATCGATTACAATTTGTTGCACCTAACAGGATGTAGCTGACAGAAATAGCATATTGTAACTAGACAAGAACATGAACACTAATACGCTAATTACATAGCATATGAATAACCAATGGGCAAACTTGGGATTTACTCTTGGTGGTGATTTACTGGAAGGTGATACCAAGTTCAAAGCCGGAAGAAGAAACAGACCCTTCTCAATTGTATATGATTTTATAAGGAAGCACATTTCAATTCACACGTTTAACGTATACGGTAAGCATGTCAGGTGATATGATGCAAGGAGCTTGCTAAATATGAAATAACAGTTTGCACTTAAGAGAATTATTATTAAATACATCAAAGGTTGGGTAAATCTGACTTGAGGTAAGTAGATTCATAACAGAGTGAATCATTTAACCATAATTAACTTGATCTATATTGGTAATAGGCAGCGGAATATGATATTTTAGCAAACTACCGGGTTTATTTGTCACTCAATTTACTAAGAACTACTGTGAATGATGATTTTTACAAACTCATGTGATGCAAAGTTACCACTCAAAGGTAACTTCAAACGATAACATAAAAATTGCATGCAAAGTTTAATATTATACCTAAAAGCCTATGCTACACCGCTGCTTACAAGTGGCACGATATATGCAGTAACATCAACATATACACAAGCCTAGATACTACGGTATATACATCTAATACTAAGGGTATTTATGGTTCATCTCATCAAAATTTCATGTGCTAAGGAGCTACAAGAGCATTACAGCTATCGAACAAGCTAGACAACAGCTATAAGCAATGCACATTCACGTTGCATATTTCAGGCTGGAAATTTAACATCATTTACTTCGATCATTACTTCGAATCGTCAATAACTTACAATAATTCGGTGCATGGTATTGACCAGTACGGCATAATAAATGCAGCTCTCTACTGGAAGAATGATTTCAATTCGATCTTCATTAAATATTAAAGTTATTATTTAATGCTCACCTTCTCACTGGCTTTCTGGCAGCGGGCTGTCTTAAAAGCATCAGGTTTCGCAACTTCTTTGTACCGGTTCCATTTACTTCCATTTGTTTCGTTGTTGTACGATTGTTATTATTCATATTTACATTTGCCATAAACTGAGGTTTCGCCGGAACAGATGGTCTTTCATCTCTGTCGTACGAAAAAATTAATTACAGTGATAAGAATTACAAAGTCTTATTAAAAAATCTCATGAGAATAACTAACCATTATGCAGAAGTAATCAATAATACAGTAAATTTATACAATTGTACAGTTTTCTAATCGGGCTGGATTTTCTAGCTCTTCATTCGGGGACACATAAATAACAATGAAATATGCACGCTTACTTGAATGCTACTTAAAATGGAAATGATGTAATGCCAATGCAATTGCCAACACTCAAGAAAAAAGAGCAGATCGGACATGACCGATAGGCAAATCAATCCGGTCATGAAGCATCAATCAGTTATAGCATACAAACTAATATATTGTATCCATAAATGTATGTATAATTTTATTGTGCAAATAGTATTGATCACTCTTCCGGAATCATGTCATTACCTAATATGTTATAAGGGCAAAAAGTTACAGCATCGTTCAAAATACTTTGTATTGATGGGAAGTAATTGATAAATGTGAACTGTGGTGGCAATATTGGATAAGCAGATTTTGATGCCTTCATTCTACTATTTTTATATCTGAACATTAGCTTCAGTGCAGTATCCATTGTATTGCAACAGTGTTAACCTTATCAAAAATCTTCCAAGTATTCTACACCTCTACAGAAAAAATATTCTTTATAATTTTTACCCCTCTTGCTAAAATCAACCACCTCAACTATGCCAAGTCTGCCTTTGCTAGCTGTATTAAAATTGAGCAAGTACCTTTGTATAATCTTGCAGCTTTTTACAGTGTCGCTATTGCAGAATCCTTCCGGAGGAGGAATGTAATATTCTAATTCTTGATTCGTTTCTGCTTCGCTGACAAAAGATGACACCGAGTATCTTCTATCTCCGGGAGTCGAAATCGCAGTCACTTCCCTTGACAGATTGGTCGGGTAGCTTCCTACGGTACAACTTGAGTACATTTCATACCGTTCAAGCACAGTCGAGAGCAGCTCAAACACACTCCACTTGTTGATTTAATACTTCCAGACCTTTTGATATAGCTTACAATTGGATCCACTTATCCTCATTTAATTATTATACAGATGATATTTATATTAGGCTCCTGACTTGAGCAACCTGTTACAGAAGTAAAATCGGAACATTAGTACCAGCATCATAAACAGAAGGATACGGGAAGATAGGAAGAATATAAATAGCAAATTCCAAAAAGATAAATCCAAGATTATATGAAATAAAAATACAAGCCAAGAAATGTAGTAGATATTATGGGAATACATCAGAGCTACCCAGCCAAAGGTCATGACCTAATTCTTGGGCGAAATGCTTCCTAATGTGTTGTGAATGGCCGCCAATGAATTTTTATACGTGGGGATCAAGGTAGCGGATTATTATAATAACCACCAAGATCTTATCTATCATGACAACAGCTAAGAAACAAACCTATGAGGATAAACATACTCCATTTCAAGAGAGTTAAATGCTTGTTAAATGGATTTTCGAGGCTATCTAACATTTGCAAGAATACAAGCTTCATCTGCATATCACATGAATTTGATAAAATGTAGTAGAGTAGTAGATATTTTACAGAACACTGCAGTAATTTAATACCAGCAGTAATAAGACACCCAGACCGATTAAGCTATTTTACTTCCCTTGAATACACACACACTGTGTATATGTACTGAGCACAATAATTGGTGTCAGAACAAACAAATACTGAGACTAAATTCACTGTGGTTGCTTTGATAGTGAGTAGATCATCAAATACAAACTTCCAAGCAAATACACAAACCTCAGAAAGCTAGTCAAATTTCTTACATTCTATTACTATCATGCACTAAAAACTGGTTTTGGAATTGTAGTAGTCGGCACATCCTGGCACTGATAGGCTTGACGTGGCCAACAGTAGTAATTTCGTATGGCTTTTCGCAAAACATATGAATTTCGCAAAACGTTAATTCCATAAACGCAGCAAAAAATGACCTGTAACTACTCTCATATTACGTTGTTCAAGCTCTACAAGTATAAACAACACTGCCTACATAGTAATTAGAAATAATATGGGCCTTATGACTCTTGCAGTCCCTTCACCATATGATTTGTAACAGCAATAAAACCTGATCGCCAATATGTCGTCATGTATTCATACAAATTAGCTCCGTTCCAAATACTGTTTGCTTTTTGGAGAACAAAATCGATTTGTACTCCGCGCCATGATAAAAATATTCCAGATAGTAGGAGCTGTACTATTTTTCTGATTGATCATCACTGATGCCACGATTGATTATTACTGGTTAACAATATCAATTTTGCTGCGAGACTACTGATAACACGAACTATATTTTAATTACTATAGCTGAGCTTAATTCTAACGCCATCGTGAAATAGGAAATCGTATCTCTTTATGATTTCCTTTAACTTGATAGGCAACGTTGCGCGACTGGGCACCACAGCGGCGCGCGTATGTATACTACAATGCGCATTAGCTATGCTTATACAAAATCACAACAAACTATGTCTGACTTTGTAAAGTGTAATGCCGAGGACTGCAAGGTTTTTCGCCAAGAAATACGACAACTGCTAAGCGGAGACATTGGGATCACGCGTTGCAGTAAAGTGCTTACAATTAAAAGTCAGCCGGATGGCACCTGCCAAATAATACAACGAAGATCCCCATTTATACTACGGTACTTTCAAGTTCTGAATGTTGTTAAATCCCGAACTGCAGTTTCTCCCGTTGTGACCTACATTTAGCTCTGATAACAAAGTACCTAAATTCGTACATTAGTACTTTCCCTTTGCAGTCATATATCGGAGTCTCAGAACATACCAGACCTGTGTTCAACCTGATTTAAATCTACTATCCTAACTAGAGATCACAACGCTGGTTTTAAATATATATATACTACAACAATCCGCACTATGTCAATGTGCTAAAACGCATTTAGCACCTTGACGAACAATTTGGTATAAGTGACCAGAATTTTGACAACAAAGTGAAAATACTGCATAGCGTAACTGAAAACCTTTTTAGTTTAAAACTTTAACTCGCCGAAAGCAGTAATACAGCTTTAAAATACCCCTTGACTAGTTATCACATATCCTACTGAGCAGGCTTCGATAATTCTTCGTCGTAGTGATCTGTATCCTGAACTTTGAGCTTACAATAATTCAACATATGGGTCATATCCGTATGTCGTTATCGTTTATACCTGGAAATACTCGTGGTAAACACCACGTTTTCGCACGTTAGTTAGCACTCGTATAGATTCGTAGTCTTTGTTCCATCTTCGGAATCGTAGACAGACAAAATCTTTCTTCGATAATTGTCGTATTCTTTATTACCGTGGTCGCCTACCGTTACGATGAGTCAAAAGTCTGTCTGTATACAATATTTGTAAGTCTTTATCATCATCTAGTGGATCGAATCCTACAGTTAGCGTCCTAACTCCATGGTAAAAATTGGTCATTTCTGATATTGAATTCAGTCTAGTTTCTACATGTAGCACGGTACGGTCATAAACCATAATTTTCTGCTATTTTATGAAATTCCTTGTGTAACATGAAAAGATTGGCTGAGACAGCACTTTGAGTTCTCCCTAATATAAACAATGATCATGAAGCTGAAGATCATGCTATTTGAAAATGTCGGAATATATTGTCGGCGGATGACGTCAAGCAAATTCCAAGAATTAATTCCTATTCAGTATAATTTAATAAACGAGGATATAAGCTCTATTGATAATTACGATCTCAAGATAATAATGCCGCGGGCATCCCGACTGCAGTTAACACACTACATAAAAAGTATTAAGTACTTAGTTGATTATTTTGAAAAGCATTACTGAACCGTAAAAGAAACGCCCGATTTTCATTGAAACGTGCAAAGTGCATTAGCGTTTCTCGTCATGTTGTTAGACACTCTTGACTACAATATACGGATTTTGAGATCATAAAGTGCTATTTATTATCAACATGCGTGTTTTGGTCATATTGAAGAAATTCGGATATTTATTATGGCGGGTTCTCTGAAAGTGAAAAAAATACAAAACAGTCATGAAAGTAATGTGTTATCAATAGTTAGACTACTGTGTAGCGGTCTTAACTGTCTTATTCTTCCAACACCCTCTTCCTCTTACCGCTAAAAAACAATCTACCTAGCTACATGTTAAATAGGTTTACACGAGAAATACAACACAGAATTATTAAACCAAATACGCCTTCATTAAGATCAACTCTGTGTTATTTATACCCCCTTTCCACTCTGGGAAGCTTATAAGTAAATTCATCTCAGCGCTATTTTTCAAGAGTGAGGTGATTAGTGAATAATAGATTCCGCGAGATGGCAGTATGGAACAGAATTTTCAAATCACACTCTATTCTTCAGTCACTGATGACTTTGCTACTTGTTTTGCGCAATCCTTGATTCCCAGCGTTGGAAGACATGTCATATTTTTGGGCTTCACGTATATGATCGATAATGAATCGATTAAAAACTGTTTTACGAGTGACTAGCTTCCCAATATTGTTACTGGTGAGGTTTACCGTTGTTTGCCTTTTTAATGTTCCCAGTATTTTTCCGCAATTCAGAAACCTTTGCTTTTAAGACAATGTACCGTATAAAAAATAATTTTCGCGCTGTCACGACTAAAAGCTCTGTTCTAAATAATCTAGCACGATCTAGCGGAATAACTTTCCGCGAGATGGCAGTATGGGACAGTATTTCAATAATCATTCGGTTTCTAGTTCTGTGCCGACATCGCATCTTTTTTTTGTTCGATCCTTGATTACTAATGCTGGAATGGCATGCATTTGTATCTCCGATCAGGTATATCGCTGTCTGGACCAGTAAATCGAGTCTGGATATGCCATGAAGGTAATAATCTAGACTATTCGGTTCCCCATTTCCCTTGTTACTACTTTTACTCAGCTCCAGTTTTCCCTTTTAAGTTTTAAAAAATGTGAGTGACGACCATACAGGTGAAGTCAACTGTCGAATAATCTATGTCTGGATGTGAATAAAGTATTTTCAATAAAAAATATCTGTTTATGTTAAGTAAAAGCTATTTATTTGGTAAAACTGTTCCATATTTATATATAGCAATAGCGTATACATCGATGTTGATTTCAGCCTGCCTAAATCACTGAAATCTCCAAATAAAAACCGCCAAAAGTTACCTATGACGTTGGTATTTCTGGAAAGAATGTTTTTTTCAAAAACTGTGTCATAAGGTAGATGTACAAGTAAATGTGGATAGAACAGGGATATTTTCGGTCGCTTTCCAATTTCTTAGAAAATAGTTTGACGTACAATAAGCGAATGACGTAAAAAGTGTAACGATCTGACCTTAAGATATCTTAATACATATTTCACGTGAAAGTTTACTTCACAGGAGATTGATCAACATCAGAAAAACATTTACTGCTGCAGCATGTTCCATGATGGAATGACGACAATGAGTTTTATTTTCTTTTATTTCTCGATGCAACTATTCCAGTTATAACATTAGGAAGTCATGGAAGAATTTTTGTGAATGGTAGATCTACTCGAAACACATCTCACTTTGTTTATCTGTTTCGATTCCAGTAATTTTTCTACTGTTTCATTGAGAAAACCCTCCGAAAACTATAGTTATATTTTTCGGTTTCATGGTGACAAGCTGCGAGCTAGAAGCGCAGAATCATATTGAAGAACATGCACGATATGAATAAGCGACACTATTGCGTGCTACTAGACTCTAGAGTATATATATATGATATCTGGATGGTATTTATACACCACAGCAGTGCTATTGGTATTTTCTCATTAAATGTTTTGCATTTTTGGTTCATTGTTAGAGAGTTTTTATTTTATTTATTTATTCAAAAAGATTGAAACAACAAATCTTAATATTACCAAACCCCAAGCCGAAATATCCATAACCTCGAAGCGTAACTATTTTCATATTTATTTTTCCTATGGCCCTGATCTCTGATATTTAATTTTTTGATTCCCTAAGGTTATTTCGACCCAGTTTCCATTCGATTGTAATCCGAAACCACAGAAATTGCTATTCTTTCAAAAAGTAATTTCAGTGATAAGCGCAATCCTACCATATGTTGTTGTAATTGAGTGATTATTAGTCTTGAACACCATTCAATTACGAGACGTGCTACGTCTTATTAAGCCAGAGGAATGGTAAAATACAATGGAAAACTGTACAATCATGCCACGCTCCCAAATATTTACTGCTTTTAAACGTGATGGATTTTTATCCAAATTGCGTAAGAATGTACAGTACTTTCGATTGTCATGAATAAAACGTCATCGGTAACAATTCGACCACTTTTTATTTTCCATCACACAGAAACGTTTTGAATCGGAACCAGAATCCGCATTGCACTGAATGTGATACAATCGTGTTGGCAACATATGAGCCGATGCCGTAATCTTTGTCACGGAAAATACTAGACGCATTCTAAGTTCCAACAGCGTCGTAAAAGCTGTCTTGTCAGGTTGTAAGAATACCCAAGATAAATTGCAAATGGAAATATGAAATGCATTTGATTTCTTTCTGCACGTAATAGACACATATATGACCGCTGTTTCCAAGTACTGGACAGCCATACATTTTTCATTGTGTCAAGCTAGAGGCCAATACACGCGATCCTTGTACTTAGCACTTCCTTCCGGTTTGTGAAGTGACTTGATTTGTTGTTACGAATTTATGACCTACGCTATACGTACATACCGCTTCTTCATTTCTATTTTTAATTAGGGATACAAAATTCAACTCTTCTAAAGAACTTCAATTGTGGAATGAATGGGTTCTAATAAATGATATGAACTACAAAATCGGGTCAGAATTGCAACTTGCATGGTATAGCTTTTCAAAATAAACATTGCTCCAAATGATTTCATTGACCTCAATTTTTCAGTCAATCTTAACTCGTCGTTTTATTTATTAATTGAAAAGAGGGGCTGAGGGATCTTTGATATACCGTAAGCTTACATACTTATGACCTATACGGCAAGTATAGGCGGCCTAACCGAGAATTTTTAGATAAGAATCGTCTGGTTGACTTATAAGCCGGTTTTACAAGACGCCAAAATAAAGTGTCATCGGTTTAATTTGTATTAGTCGCGACCATTGCGGATGCTGAGTACCGTACAGTGATCAGCCGTCACGTGTTTGGACAGTATCTGTTTCGAATTCCACTTTGACGATTAAATAACCATGAACTATAGTTGATGGTAGTAGTTCGTAAGATTATAGTGGTCTACTTTTTGGTATCGATTTCCGAAATACAAAACCACAACGAGTCAAACGAGATATTTTTTTCCGTTTCTTTTTATTGACAAATTTCCCTTAGCAAGGTTGAATTTCGAAAATACCGTGGAAGGATATTCGGGAAGAGCCGGTTAATATTAACAAGCATGAGCTGAATTTCATCTGAAACTTTTGCTGATGGAATATGGATAGTATCAGTAGAAATCATCAATTCCTTATTGCTCAAAACAGCAGTAAAAAAAGCTGAATTAAAATCGCAGAAAAGGGCCTGATCGCCATTGTCGATATAAAGAGTGTTAGATGGAAAGTAGCATGAATCCGACGGGTTAATATTTCTTTACGTCGTGTCGAATTTCGTTGATGCAGCTATTCACTTCACAGCGATTAAACACTACCTCAACATAAGGCAGAGATATCTCTGGTTCCCACCGCACCAGACAAGATTAGAAACCGAAAGATAATGCCTACAGATACACTGTAGCTCAATTTTTCTGAATACCTTTGGGTGCGATGAAAGGTAAGGTGTTTAAAGCTACTGTGAAGCTGTGTCTACAATGACTGCGAAGGTTAGGCAACAAATCCTATATGTGATAACACAAGTTTTTGTTAGATATTAAATAAATTCTATCCACTACAACGTGTAATTTTCGGGTCACCATCATTTCCCATCAACATTCAGAATATACGTGTTACGAGTAATGTATTTGCTACCGAATTTATTATCCGAAATATGAGAGTTATTACCCCACCGCCGACAAAATAAGAATCTGATCTGCTAGAGACGTCGTCGTCATCATTCTCCTTTGTAATATGTCACATTACTTAGTCCGGGAGCATGACCATGACCAAGGCCCGCCATATATTGTGGGGAATGGACTTACATTATGGATATATAGACAGACATAATTAATTCCCCGGGCAAATCCAGATCGCTGTACCAGTGTAGATATTATGAAAATTATATATTCCCCTATGAACAACGCTACACTCTCAATAAGGAAATATACTACTGTACTGTAATAATTATTATACAAATATTTTACACGGCAAAGAGCAGTGTAATTCCAGACACCAAAATCTTTAACCAACTGGAATTCGTTGACTGTCAACAATATCATATCATACAGATTACGGATTCAACGTCAACTTAATGAAGCCATAACGCTAATTCCTGTTCGTAATCTCAAATTTTATAAATATGTGAACGAGCAAACTACGAGCGAACTACGAACTATTTTATAAGCGCGGTGAAATAATTGAAATTCCTTAGAATTAACTTGAATCTTACAACATATGTACACGGAACTCATAGCAGTTGTTACCTCGTATAGGATTCACCTTCGGTCACATTCCATTTTTCCGTTGCAACTGAATTACATTTCTTTACAAAATATTGTTATTGATAAGGACCTGAAAATTCTGGTAGAATTTATGCTTAATTACGTTATCGAGCGTATACCAGAAGATTAATCGGAAGTTAGAATTTCACTTCCATCACTTTCCGTACTTGTTTGCATTTATAGTGAACGACATTTGTTTCGTTCGTTTTGTTTCCTACATCTAGTACTTTTATAATAAAGATCTAATCAGAAAACGCTGGTACATTGCATTGACATACCCAATCAGGTTCATTACTTGCATGGACCCCGGGAGGAGTGAGTAAGTTAGCGTTGCGACATTCTACGGCCTGATTTAGAAAACCCTTTAAATTGATCAAACGTAGAAACAAACGACCATATACATTATTTAATTACAGACCAAGGGGACATTTTCAGTAGGAAGGGAATATAAAATTATCATACCCCTCATGGCTCGGCATCACATCATTTTGAGCTCAGATGAAAGTGTATGGGTACACATCCTTCCCAAGGAAATGAAGTAGAGAAGTGAAATTCCTGACACTTCTTAGTGTCTTAATTATATACGAGCCAAGGCCCATAATGATGGATACTATTATCTTTGAAAGCCCTGTGTAATGAATTGTAGAAGATATTCGTGTTTAATAAGATATCTTCACGACGATACAGAAACTTGAAAGATCATGGCGCTCAACTAAGCGTTTTTCCACGTAGCAAATATAATATATTCACAGGAGCACGCAACCGGCAC
>QXVX01001601.1:0-10691 GCA_013436065.1 Halocynthia aurantium | reverse complement strand
ATGATGAGTCTTCTATTTAGTAACAGACCTTCCTGTGCTGATGACTTGAAAATTCAGCTCATGTTATTGGCATGTATCTGTGTGTAGCACATGTATAGTTTGCTGCCAATCACACGCAATTTAGAATGTAAATGATACACTGCACATCGATCGGAACTAAGCACGGTGATAATGTGACAACGTTACAATTGACAAAAACAGGAGTTCTGCATAATTGTGTACAATTCTAGTTTTATATAAACATCGGGGGCTTTAGAGCCTCGGTAGGGGGGCCACGGACCATAAAAAGTTGATAACCACTGGATTAGGGAGTTCTGGAGTTTTTTTGAATGTAGGTGGTACGCGAACGCTATACGAGACGTCAAAATGGTACGCGAGTAGAAAAAGTTCGGGAACCACTGTCGTAGGGGGTTTGGAAGTGGGCATGTGAGCCAAAGAGTGTACCGCAAGTAATAAGTAAATAAGTAAATCAACAGAACGCTCCATTCCTAATCTATCTCATTAGCGTTATAGCTCGTGAAAATAAAATCGGATGTCCTGTACGGTGATACACCATTCCATAATGCGAGCCACCAGCTTTTGGCAAAAAGTAAAATAAGTTTATATACGATCTGTTGCAAAAAGTCCGTAACTTATTTATCGTAGCTGAAGAATTCAGAAGGAACCTTCCAAACGCCCAGTGCGATGCAGGGAATTAAATAGCTCACACTTCTCTCACGTGACCAGTCTTCTCATTTACGAAGAAAAAATCCACAGTATTTGCAACCATCGTGAAACCCATACTGTGAAATTAAAAAAGGTAAATGTTATTTGACCACCATCGCACATATCTAAGTCGTGTATCAGCCAAGTATTTGTACATTTATATTTTAGAGGATTTTTTGGGCGGGCATGTGCGTGGCGCAGCGGCCATTAATTAACAAAGTTTTTCCGCAGTACATTGGAGTCAGTGAAAAAACGATTCAGAAGACAGCAATACCAAAAAGGCATATCATAAATATTGCAATAATACATCGTACCCTGTGCCGATTCAATTGAAAACAGGTTGCAAGCCAAAATTCATACGGTAATTAAACGTTTTAGGTAGCCAGAACAACCCCTATCGAATATTAAACTGCTGTATACCGAAATGGAGCAATCTTATATGTACGCATTGACAATGAGCGACCTGATTTGATCGTGTACCTCGCCTGCCTGTTAATACGATACACTATTTTGATAACCAACAATCGACTTGTGACCACATCAGGACAGGCTTAGACTTAGCACGCAAGTGACAAACCAGACGGAAGAACGCATCAGCCTATGAGCTAACACAGCAAAGTCTCCTAGATAATATATGTGCCAAATCGACAAAACCAACCGCTATTTGATGGATATAATTTATGTATCGTCAGCAAATCCATATGCTATTTCTATTTGTTGGTTATAAGGATTTTAAGGTAATATGAATGGGTATTTTGAAACGTTCTCCTACCTATGGTCAATACAGTATTTAGTAGTAAAGCACCCGTCACACAGCAAACGGCCATGGGCTGAGGGAATTGTACAGTGTACTGCATAGCTACGATAAGTATTCAAAAGTGAATTAATTTAGTGCAATTACCGTACATTCAATCATTTCTTAGCTACTTCTACGAATGAGTCAGTTATGCCTGAGTAATGTTGGCACGTCACAGTGGCTTGCTCTGCTTTTCCGGTGAAGTACCATTCAGGTAGACTGATAAAACCTTTATACTACAGTATATACCTTGTTACTCACGGTCGACCAGTTTAGTACAAAGACGAGTAACGAAGTAGAGTATCGGAATGGGGACAAGTGTAATTATACTACACGTAGAGCGAGTGGATATCGAGCCACTGAAGTAAACTTTAAAAGGTTTAAATTTACATTATAGTGATATAGAATTAAATAGACATAGGTAAAGTGAATAAAAACCCACAATGCAGTTGTATGCTTTGTTGTTGTGCTCGATGGTGTTACTACTCCCAGTCTTTGCTGAACCAGCACTACTTCAAGTAAGTAACGATTTATACCTTTACTCGAATTTTGTTTCTTCCGCGCGTTTCACCTCCTTTTCCTTCATATTATACGATAACTGTCGCAGCATTTAATGATGATGGGCGTACGTTTCGATCAAAAAATAGCGGTTGACCTTCTTATTTTCTCATTCCAAGGAAAAAGATGCTAGTAATTCTCACAAAATTGCTAAACGATCAGTCTTCCAGCTAGGAGGAGAGATTGAATGTTCTCATCACATACATTCGTTTCTCGGAACATGGGCATTCACTAAATACAATGATTACGGATGCTATTGCGGAGTTGGAGGAAACGGAGAGCCTGTCGACGACACAGACGAGTGAGTTCATTGTTATAATTTTGTTATTTTACCATTTGAGATAAATTGCGAGTAGAGTTCATAAATACTGTTGGAGTGCAGCAATACATTCCTGGGTTTATCTACGATATAAAGCAAGACGATTTAATAATCTCATCGTTGAACGGTGCAGGTAACGGAAAGAGAAATTTTACAAACTTAACTTCTCAAGTTCAAAGGTTATCATAAATTTTGAATGCTTTTACAGATGCTGCCGTGCACACGACAACTGCTATGATAAGGTCAACAAAGAATTGGAAGAAAAGAAGCAAGAAGATCCTGCCTATAAAAACGTCCAGATCGCTAAATATAACGGATACAAATATACATGCACTCAAGATGGAAAAGTATTATGCAGTAAGTATAACTCGTTGGAGAAGTCAAACTTATAAATTGTTCAGTTTCACATCATTCTCTTTCTCCAGATCCGCAAGATTCCTATTTCAGTTTGAAAGTATGCGAATGCGATAAGGTCCTGTCTGAATGTCTGGAAAAGTCTGATGTTACTTACAACGGCGACAAGTATAAGAATTATAAAAACTGCTGAATTTAAAATGGATGAAAGAATTAATTCGGAATGTTTATATGTTACAGTAAGATAGCGAAACTAGGGATTTTGTGAAATCTTTTTTTTTTCTAGGTATTTCATGTTAAGGGTTAAAGGTTAGATCGAAATCTCTGACGAAAACGTGATTTTCATGAAATTATTTATATATTTAGGGATTCGAGAAATTAGTAGTTTCACAATCTCACTGTAACATTTATTTTCATGTTCGCCATCGAGCTGAACGCCTCCCTCTCTTTCTGTAATTACATACCAAAACATTTCTGGCATTATACACAGTATATTACAATTGAAATCTTTATCGGAAAGTTCCACCATCATCTTCTTTGTGTAAAGCTGGCTAACGCTGACTAAACTGCAACCTAGTTAGGGGTCAATATATCTATTTTTCTCGCATGTACATAATCCGAATGGAATTATGGATAATATCTTCTATTATATTTCATTTTCCAATCCTTTGATATTTCATGAAGTAAGCGATAATGAGAATTACACAAATACGACTTTTCATATATATTGCTTGTTTTGAATAAAAATATAACCTAGTAAACTCCGGGGTTGAGTCTCTGTTCCTTAGATGCAAGTCACAATCTCCAAAGTCAACAAAGCTCATGTAACTTTTCGAAACGGTGCAACTACTATGCAGTCACCAATCACCTAGTTACTTAACCTTAACTTGAAAAGAGGATGAAGGTGCCCGTTAGTTTGCTGTGCATATGAGGCTTATATGTATAGATTCGTTTTGTAATTCTACATTCCATGTTTTGTCATATAGTGGGACGGCAATTTGTCTGCGAGTTATTGAGGGTTGTTCAACGCGCGATCACTCGTTACGGCCGACCCGAATTAGGTATTCTAGTTTCGAAATAGATTTTTTCAAGGTTAACTTAAATCAATCGACCAAATATTTTCAGGGAATGTTGGTTTATGTATTACATCTCTTTTGTGCTAATTTCAAAGTGATTTGATCATTAAACGTTCAATAATGAACATTAATTGTACTTTGCCATCTAGCGGTTGGAACACCAAACTGTTATAAATGATCCAACAGTGACATCTAGCGGTTGGAAATATTTACTTGACCAGAAGCTTTTAAATGAACTTCTAATGATTCAAGCACGCTGAAATTAGCACACATGAGACGTAATACATAAACTAACATTCCCTGAAGAAATTGGATCGATTGATTTAGGATTTTAGCTTAATCCTGAAAAAATCTATTTCAAAACTCGAATACCTATTTCAGGCTGGCTGTAACGAGTGACCCTGCGTTGAACAACCCTTGATAACTCGCGGGCCGATTGCCGTCCCACTATATATGAAACACCATTGAATGTAGAATTTCATAACAAATCTATACATATAAGCCTCATATGCACAGCAAACTAACGGAGACCGTTATCCTCTTTTTAAGTTAAGGTTATTCAACTAGGTGATTGGTGAATTTAAAAAAAAGGATATCAAGAAAATTTAAGTGACAGTGGCGGGCCAGCTGCGCTGATCTCGTGGGCTGGATCCTGCCCCGGACCGTCGTTTAATGACCCGCGGACTAAATGCAGCTGCGTGGTTACATAATTTTCTAAGAAAGTATACGCGATAGGTCAAGTAAGGTTGTGGCATATTGAGTCACAAATCGCGCAGCTAGTCGCTAGTTCTGCGAGTCCTTAATATAACTGCAATCGGAATCAAATGTATAACTACTGTAAATTTCCGAGCGAATTATTAGATTAGATGAGTACTAAAAGCCTATGTACTATTGTCCTTACAGTTGTGCGAACTCAGATTACCTGTCCTGAATGAATTTTCCATTCAACTACTAAATAGCACTCTCCTAACAGATCTCTATTCTATACTATACCATTACAAACCTGTAATACAGTAATTTGTACGTATAGCGATGCCTTGTGTGTGTCGTAAGTAAAATAAAGTGGAATTGATTATCAAAACTCGACAGTAATTAACAGTTCTGGATTGTGGAGAAAATTATCAGTGTTCGCGGGAGTTTATCTCGATGTGAGTACGCACTATTCCAATCTAAGCAAACCAAACCAAAATCATAGTTTCACATATACTGAACATCCTCCTTTGTAATTGGGATTGTATATTTTAAGGTGACCCCATAATAGACAATACAATGCACATAAACGAAACAAACACCCTGAACACAAAATACCCACAGCTTGTCGTTTTTACATTAATTTTAAAACATCAATTAGTGGTAATCGTACAAATAGACGGTTGAATACGGTCGAATACGTTAAGTACTAACATTAAGTACATTGTGCTGCCCATCAGTAAAAGTGGAACTGGAATGAAAACATTTTAAATGCCCATGAAGAAATCGATAAACGCTACCATGGTGGAGATTTTTAGTAATGCAACATTTTTTGTTCAATTCACGCAATTTCCATTCGCATATGCATCTGTGTACAAGTCTTCGTAGGTTAGGCGATTATCAGATAAGCACTTGGCAGCAATTCTGTCGCAGTCACACAAATCGTTCTTAAATTCCTCATTGTTGTTGTCTGCAAAATAAGATGCTTTTGCATGTTATACTGTTCTATTCAGCGGTGCTAAGTGTGTATTTACAGCAGTTAACGTTGTGTATAGACTATTGAAAAGACTTTCTTGCATTTTTTTTACCCAACAAAATAAGTAATCCATAGCTTACCACATAATATGCTATCGTCAAAACATTCGTAATTGTACACCGAAAGGAATCTTTTAACTGCAATCTGCGATGTAGCCAGCAAGTGATCACGAACTCGTATATAACACATATCGTGTTCGAAACAACACCTTTGATAACAAAAAAAAATGTTTCACGAAGAGTCAATAAAAAAAAAAAAAAAATATTAATGATAGTATAGTACCTATCAGTGCCATCTAGTGGCGTTCCCTGGCCATTTCGTCCGCACCAGCAACCATAATTACCATATTTCGAGAAAGCCCAGAAGGGAAACCAAGTATTTCGACCCTGAGCGCATTGAATCATGTTTCCGAATTGCCATACATTTCGTTTCTTGATATTGTGCACTGTCTTAAAAAGATTTGGCATTATTTTAGTAATTGTTACGAAGCAATTCATGCAATCCATAGTAGCACCATACCAATTCATCTTTATCGGAAGGAGCTGCAGCAGCCAAACAGCAAAAGAAGATTCCAAAAATCACAATCATCATTCCTTTTAGTGTAAATTTCATTTCTTCTTTCACAAAGTACAGACGAATAGGTGCACTGATCTATACTGGCTTTATATACTACTCGAACATAGAGATTTGTTATCTGTAAGCATTCTAATCTATTTTTTCATCTATATAAACTTATCTATCAACAGGTAAAGCCTTATTCTCTTAATCGGCCTCTACACAACCATTGCATTGTGTAGGTTTTTATTTCATAGATAAAAATGATAATGCATGACATATGCAGCCTTTCAAAAACGATTCATTCAAATAAAAATTATCTTTTACAAATTGATGCAAAAAATGACTTTGAATCACACGTTCAAAATAGTGAATGCGCCAGTGAAGTTGCATTGTGCGTGGTTAACATATGAATCACCAAACGACGATAAATGTATAGCCCGCAGGCTGGGATAGATATTTCCATAAAATGTCACACATTTATAGGAGTATTATTATTAGAATGCAATGAGTATAATTGATATTTTTCTTGCTAATTTTCTACCTGATACTCATTTTTTGTATGTTTGTTATGGAGATACAGTATGGGATGCATGCTCAAATTAATGTGATCAAAATGGGGAGTCGCTAGCACTCCCGCATGCTGACTTTACGACAGGCTCTATAATATTCATGAATGAAGATATATACTTGTGATACAAATTATCCTATTTGCAGCACTCAATGCCCGAAGGTATCTAGCCTTTAGCATGTGAAAAATATCTACTATATTAAAGGTGAATTTTACAAAATAACAAGATATATTGTTGTGTGCCTGCTTGGGGACAAACGAATCAATTTTAATAAAAAGAGGTCGCTAACGGCATACTCATTTCAGGGTTTTGATGTACAGGTTATAGGGAACATAAAACACTACACAGGAAGTCCCGAAAATGGTTCGCATAAGAATATTGGAACTCTTTGCTTTTGTGAGAGTAAATTTTACACAAATAAAAACACTGGTATACATTTATATACAAAATTAACAACTTTAACTTTGTTAAACGTTTTGCTCTTGTTGATATAACAACGATGTTCCATACTTACGTTCGCTGAATAATCACCTGACTTATGCCACGATGTGGTCTCTAGGCAATTTTATTTGATTACGCATCATCACGTTATTGATGTTATAAGTGCAAGTGTATAGTAAGTCCTCAACATACGAACAGGTTACGTTCCAAGAGGTTGTTCGTAACTGGAATTGTTCGTAAATCATACACAATAAAAAAAAATAACCCAAGTAATGCCTATACAGCCCCACGGTTCTTAGATATACACGTTTCACCTCCACTACATTTACTTTTGTTTCCTGCCATTTTGAGTTCGAAAAATCTCTGAATTAGAATTATCAAATACAAACGCGATAAAAATCACTTATTACACACTACAACTACATCGTGAGATGGACCACACGTGAATGAGAAAGAGGCCGGGAGATGTGTGTTGTTGTTGACAATCACGCGCCAAGTGATTGATTAGCGAACTACTGTACACTATTCACGCAAATTTTTAATGTTCGCGGCCTTGTTCGTATCGGCGAAAGTTCGTAACACGAATCTAGAGGACTTACTGTTCTAAGACAAAAATCTCACTAATTGACGTCAGCTGTGAATGTCCGTAACTATTCCGACTCACATCGTAATTCGAACGGACTAAAAAAATAATAAGGTATGCTGAATGCACACGAATCACAAATAAACGCTCATGAGCCTATAAACGGAAAATGGCTCGAACAGCAAATGTAGATAATATAATGTATTTTTTCGTCTATAATGAAGTTATTAATGTTTTATACACCCGCTTGGCGTTTTCTTCGAATGGGCTCATGTTTGGGAAACTCCGGCATCCGATGAAATTGTTTTTCATTCTTTTTACATAAAGCGGTTTTCATTTCACAGGAGATCGAACACACTTAATGAGATCGTACAGCATCGCAAAACTGCTCAAAGGTTATTCCAGCTTCGCTATTATTTTCACCCAATTCGTCAGCAATCATCTCTTCCGCGTCTTCGATTGTTATTTCCTGTCCCATGTGCAAAGCAGTGCGCCTCAAATCGTTAGCGTTCAAAATCCCATCTTTGTCACAATCCATCTGCTGTGAAAAAGTATTAGAAACTGTTATTCCTAGTATTTAGAAATATATCTATATTCCTTAGGTGAAAAGTTGCTGAGTCACGATCGTGTAATTGAAAGCTTTTTCACAATCCTATCATGGTGAATTCAAAAATTCTTGGAAGGAGAGAATTAATATTAAAATGAAGTTTTTCGTTAGCTCCAACGCGTCTACTATTTAGCATTATGATATCATGCCGAAAACGCATACATGAAAACAAGAATTAATATATGAGTTTAAAACATTGGATTGGGATTGAACAAATCTTCCAAATCCCTCCCATGCAGTAGTGCAACAGACCGTGTTAGACACTTGAGAAAATTGTGTAGTAAATTCCGAAAATACTGCTACTTGTATATCACTGCAGTGACCAATTTGGAACTGTCATTAGACTGTTTTAAGCAGCTCTGATGTTAATATAAAAGTTAAGAATGTTTTATTTACCAAGAATGCGTCATGCATAGCAGTTTCACCATCGTTCTCGGCAATACAATGTAATGCGATTCTCCTCAGTTCTATCACGTCAATCTTCTTGTTTCCGTTCAAGTCGGCTTGTGCAATAATATCTTCTATTTCTGATTTTTTCATCTTATAACCAAATGATTTGAACACTTCGCTTAACTCGTCGCAATCGATTTCGCCGTCTCCGTCTTTGTCGAATAGTGCTAGAACTCCTGAACAACTGGATTCGTGATACTGCGTACCGTTCTTGTCAATGTCATCCGACTGTTCCATGATTTTGCAATGTAATTCTACTATGCTGCGAATGGTTTGTTGCATTAATAATAGTTGATAAATGTAGAACATCAGTAAGATCATGACCCATGAACAGTAGTGCAATGCTGGCTACCTTAGGTTTGAATTTTACCATCGTTGTTAATCACTTACACAGTTGTACTAATACGTTTAAGGACCGTATTATCCATAAGACTCGAGCTGCATTGACTAGATTCCCGTCTAAAAAATTCTACTTGCGCAAAGTGAAAAAAAATAGCTACCATGATATACAACTACTTCGGGGCATGTCGGATAGGAAAAATAACAACTTAGTAAACCAATGACAGCAGGGTACTCGCTGGCATTACTAGTGAAAACCGTTCTATAGTGGAGCCTAATAATTTCTATAAAAAAAACATTACAGTAAAGTCGCTATCCGGACGGGATGGTTGGATGTAGGACTTCAACTTTGCAAACAGTAATCCCAGTAAATAATTCTAACGTGATACGCTGTTATAGACAAGAATCTACTATAATTATCTATTACTGAAACCGCTAAATGTTTTGTTCATATCCTAGACCTAGAGGAATGCCTGCGCTGATACTGTTTCAATTCTACAGAAGTCTGATTTTATTATTCTAAATTCTGACTTTGAATGGTAATCCTGGTACTGAAAGCATAGACAGTTAATAGCAGAGGCCCAAACGTGATTACGCCTGAAGCAACTGAGCGACCAACACACTGCGTTAATGTGCCTTTTTTGCATCAAACCCTAATTATTATGGATTTCGTTCCAGTGTATTGATGGTCTTCCGTGGAACTTGATTAGCACGTACATATAGTGAGTAGAATGAAACGACAGAGAGTAGAGAGAATGTTGGATATTTCTCGATAAGTACATATATGAACTGTTTTAGTCGGATACGGATTAGCATTATTAATATCAAACTTGATTTCAATCACAAAACGATATTCATGGCAATTCACATATGTACCCTGATCTCTGTATAGTATATTGTACTTAATTTCGTAAAGCGTCAGCGCAGTATGATTTAAGTCAAGCGAATAACATAAAGTACATCAGGCAATAAAGAACTGCGTAGTAGTACAGGATATCCGAATCCTTAGTAAGGGTATGTTAATAATGACACGAGTTGACTCAACTTGTCACAGCTGCCAAAAGACATTACTAATGCCATGACTACAACACATATAAAATATTATCAGAGAAGCCCGGCAATGTCAGTGTAAAAGCCTTTAACAAACTTGGTGTAAACATCAAGTCAAAAAAAAAATAGTGGTTTAATTTTTACCGTTAATTTTTTTTATTCATTCTCTGAACGAATAACGAAAAATGAATATTCGCCCAGTTTCGTTATCAGGAAATCAATAGCCCAAGCTTTAGTCGCTGGATCAGTAACTTTCCCATTCACTACTAGTAGGACACTGGGCAGTAAATCATCGCAGAGAACAACCACTGTTGCCAGATTTGTCAAAAAATTGCGTTCTTTAAAATCGTATGAATTATTGAACGACAAAAATGGGCCAAAGACAAAATCTGTCTGTACTTAAAATGTGATATGTGATATAAATGCTACCGAAACGCGACAATAAAGGGAACTAAGTCATCATCATGAGTGCCGTAATTTGAATGCAGCGTTTTTCTTAAGGCTTAGTTTTTCTCATTTCTTCAAGGTCGAGATATCATTAAATTTCTGCTGGCGACTGT
>QXVX01001596.1:0-12904 GCA_013436065.1 Halocynthia aurantium | reverse complement strand
TGATAATGTGACAACTTTACAATTGACAACAATGGGCCCCCTGCATAATTGTGTACAATTCTAGTATTTTCATTGATTTTTCCACTCATCTTTCGACATTTTTAGTGTTATTCATTGAAATAATACCTTAACTAGCCCTGCCCTAATTGTGAATGGCAAACTGAAGTATATTGTAATATACTAAAGGGGAATCAGCAATTTTTTTTCTAAAAACATTTTATTACAACAAAGGTCAATAATCATCATTCATTGAAGTTATTGTCACTGATGGTAAAGTAGACACCACTATACTTCAATATCTGAATCTCCAGAAATAATGAAATTTTCATCGATAGCCTTAATATGAGAAGAACATGCAGCATGACGTAGCATGAAGAACAGGAAACAACCATGGAAGCCTGTTATGTATAGTCATCAAAAGTATAAAACCATATATACAACTGCAGAATAATATAAATGTCCAAACAATCTCAAAAAGGTTAGTTTCTAATTTTTCGACACCTAATTTGTAAAAACTTTTAAAAAGGAACAATACAACTGAATATGATACAAAAACAATATTAGCATGGGAATTGCTAGTGAAAAAAGTAATAAAAATTTCAGCTGATATGGCAGCGCAGCTGTTTTTGTTTCTTGGCAAGGTGATAACTTTAAGATTTATCGATTGTCGGCACGCACAGCAATTTAATGTCCTGCCACAGCGAGTGTGAGTACTGAATATTATCTGGGGATGATTCTATCAAGATCTTGATGTGTTGAGGAGGATTCAAGCCCAATTTTTCCGCTCTATTCCATCGTTCGCTACGTGATGCATCTAAGTTGATAAAGGTAAATATAGAAGTAATTAGGACCAGATACCTCGAACCACTTAAGCAATTGTCCCAATTACAAAGTTCTTGATATTAATACCGTAACAGATAAACACATGTGCAATGAATAAAGCAGAAGTGCAATTCCCATTTAAAAGTATTCAGTTTGAAGAAGAATATATATTCTACAGTGAGAACGTGAAACTGGGCTTCACGGAAATTCCCTAATAATTTTAAGGGAACCCCCTTTTTTGACAGGGATTTCGACCAAACCCCTAAATCTAGCTGTTACCCAGACATTTTAGAAAATGAAAATTTCAGGAATTCCCTTAAAAATGTTATAATGTATAGAGGGTATCATGACATGCTTATTTTAAAACACCTCATTTAATTAAATCAGGACAGGTACACGTCGTACTAAACAAAACGGTAATTTCCATGTATTCGTTACTGAGCCGACTTGCACATAGAGAATGGTGCCTTTATGTGATATCACAGGAATACAGAAAAATTATTACTTGGCAAACCAAAAAAATAAACTTAAAATAAAGTTTAAATATTTTGCAGTGACATTTAACGTTAAATAGTATTTTGATTGTCTTGAAGTATCGTTGAAAAATGGCGGCACTAATGGCACCTACACGGCACTAACGTGTGCATAGCGTGCGAAATTATAAACACTACTTTATATTGAATTTAATTAAAACTCAAACCTTACCCCAACCCTCAACTTGAACAGTTACCATATCATACCCCCGACCTTAATATTCATTTAAAGAACATCTCGCGTTTGTACGTATGAGCATATAAATTATGGCTTTGCATACCTGACCCCAATAAAACACGTATTTTCCATTCTGCGTTTGCAAGTCATCTCTGTACCGTACACACAAAAATCACTAACAAACAGGGTGGGGATAAATTTACTTTCGAAAAGTTTACAAAGGGTAAAGTGCACATTAAGGTTTGAAACCTTTACTATAGCTATTGAAATCATAAGAAATATCTTTCACCCAAACTAGGACCGAAACGAGGATCCAAGTCAAATTTTCGCAATTCAGTAAGGTCTTTCTCTTTGTTTCTATGTGTCGCTGGTACAGGAGTTTCTGAACAATAAACGATGAATTTTATTTATAAATATAATCTGAATTATATAAGAAAACGAATCTAAAGATCCATTTCTTACCTGTACTGCATTTGAGTGGTAATTTTACAGTTCTCTCTGCTCTTTTGCGTTTAGCTACTTTTCCGGTGGTGGTGATGTTAGTGCGTTTTCGCAACTTCATATATTCGTTGATCTTTTTCTGAGCGTTTATTTCCGTAGACATGATTCTTGCTCAGCGTATTCACTTAACGTACTGGTGAATGTCAGGAAAATAATTTCAGACAAATTATATGATTGTTGTTGTTGTTCATTTATTTATGGTCCACTGGTTCTTGCAACTCGCAAACGCAACAGTGATTTCAAATGTAAACAGTAGGCCGATTCACGGAAAAGGTGTCGCTAATGGGCAACATGTGATGTTTGCAGGAGCGTGATGCGTTAACATTTCCTGGGAGAATTGGTAGAAGTTTTCGTGCATCATTAGCTGAAATACCTGTATCCAAAGATATAAGGTATATGTAGTGAGTTAATACTATTGTAAGCATGGAAGATTGGTGTTTGTGTACGCATGACGGGGCACAAGCAGGTCAAAGTTTAACATTGTCCTCTTTACAGCAAAATCTATTCTGGCAGAATAAAGTTTCTTAAGTGTAATTCAGATCTTCGTTTAACATGTGTAGCGCAAGTTGTGTATATACTATCAAACTAATAGTACTAGGGGGTGCTGGACGTTTAAGAATATATTAATAATCCACAATAACTCTACTATCATATCTAATTCTTCTTCTTCTAATAATAATCCAATATCGCGGTAACCGTTACGGACGTATTTGAAGACTATGGTTATATAGCTAGGCAAGGAGTAAATAAGTCTGTTCTTTTGCAATACCAAAGGTAATTGTAAAATATGATACATTAGCGATAGTAGATGATTAATCTATTCTTAAATTCCAGCGCGGACATCGGAACGCTCATCAAATCGAGTATTTATATCAAAATGTCGCACTTCTCAACATGTGTTATCTATGCCCATGGTATTAGCATATACACAATTTGCGTTGAACAGGTTAAATATACATCAGAATTATATTTACAAAACTTTATTCTGCCAGATGACGACCGTGGTGAAGTGAAGACTTAGGTACTGGTTAGTGGTCAACTCCATTTTCATGCTTTTAATTAAAATATAGACAACTAATATAATAAAAATATGGCAAATCAAACTTTGCACATTAAAACACCGTATAAAAGGAGCCAATCTCTGTCCGATAATGCAAAATTAAACGCGTATGTTAAGTTAGAAAATATTCAACCCAGCGGCTCATTCAAAATCAGGGGAGTCGGAAATCTGTGCCGAAAATCTGTTGTGCCTGGGATGGTCAAGTTTGTTTGTTCTTCTGGAGGCAATGCTGGTTTAGCTGCAGCTTATGCAGCTAGTGAATTGGGAAAGCCTATTGAAATATATACTCCAGAATCCACGCCGAAATTTGTCGTTCAAAAACTGGAAAGTAACGGCGCGAAAGTAGTGATTGCTGGTACGGCTTGGGACGAGTGCAATAAGTGCGCTGTTGCCGAAGCAGCCAAACCGGGCTGCGTCTATGTCCCTCCATTCGATCACCCCGATATATGGGAAGGTAACGCTACGATAATCGAAGAAATCAAAGACGATGTAACGCAGAGCAAAGGTCGAATTGAAAAGCCAGACGTGATCGTTGTTTCTGTTGGAGGAGGCGGTCTATTATGTGGCATTGTAGAAGGATTAAGAAAAGTAGGATGGGCTGACATTCCTGTGGTAGCGGTCGAAACAGAAGGTGCTTCCAGTTTACATCAGTCTGTGAAAAAAGGTCACTTGATTACCTTACCTGAAATCACAAGGTATGATGACTTTAGCTATTTAACTTTAACAATTATTGTAGCTGGGTATACTTATGAGATATTGAATATATATACACTGTCTGCTGAACATGAAACACAGTATCAAAGTTATAGAAAATAATGCAAACGTCACTATATAAGACACGCCACTTTGGAAGCATGGTTTCATGGTCACAGTCCAATGATTTGACTTTGCATGTGGTCATGGAATGGTGATTTAACAATAACATGAAAGTTTGATAAGGACCGGGCAATGTGAAGTGTGGATGTGAAAGCAGACTAGATCCTTGAATATTACCCCTAACATAGCTTTAACAATATTGTAACATCACTCATTCATGATTGCAATGCATGAACAGACAGCGGAGAATCATTTGGCTTTGCCTGCATACTATTCATTTGCATATAGCAGAGCTTTCCAAACTTTTCCAGTTGGTCCCCCCCCCCTTAAACATACATAATTTCGCGACACAGCAGTTCAGTTCTAATAGCAAACCAGAGGTTAATTCAATCCCTTATGAGATATACTGAAACATAAATACATTTTAATGTCCGCGTCCGCGACACACCTACGCACTGCAGGCGACACACTAATGTGTCGCGACACACAGTTTGGAAAGCACTGGCATATAGTCATGCTGCTTGTGTTCTCATACACACAGTAGGACAAATTAAATATATAACAGCGAATAACTTATGCATACCCTATCATTAGCCCAGTCCCAAAGTAGCTTGTATGTAAAGTCCTGTGACATTGTATGTTAACTGAAAATTTCTACTTTGCTGTACTTAGGGTGTAGTATATACCATGAAATACCCTAGAACGTTTCCTATTTGCATCCATTACTACATATATTTCATTTTTACTTGTTCTATATATAATGCAAGGCGGAGATGACCATAACCTTGGAGATAAGATAGTGACGATGGTGATAAGTGATTGCTAATTTTGTTTTCAGTATTGCCAAGTCCTTGGGTGCTAAAACAGTTGCCAAGGCTGCGTTCAAAGCCACGCAGAACCACAAGGTTGTGTCTTGTGTAGTTTCTGACCAAGACGCTGTGGAAGGAATTGTGCGGTTTTTAGGTGAGATAATGTCTCCATATCTCTCCAGGAAGATCTGTGCACTTTCTGTTAATATCAAGAGGTGTTAGATTTTTAGTAGTGGGCAGCAAGTTATTGAACTATTTTTTTCAATTGAGCTGCTGCAAATTTGTATATTCAAGAAACTAATTTTTTAACGTAATGGACGCCCTTTTATATCGCTATTCTCCATTATATTATATATTTTTTCATGATTTTTAGCTGAAGAGAGAATGCTTGTTGAACCCGCATGTTCTGCCACACTAGCTGTGATATACAATGGAAAATTGCAAGAGTTAATTCAGAGTGGTGTGTTGCCAAATACCACAAGAAATATTGCCCTTATTGTATGCGGAGGCAGTGTTATAAACTTGGAATTGCTGGAAAAATGGAGGAAACAGTTCAGTTGCTGAAATGACTTCTAAAATTGTTTTATGTTGCACTATTACAATTCACTTTTACTTTGATGACAATCCTAAAACTCTATCTTGAAATCATTGTGTTAGTGATATGCATGATGCATTATAAGTACTTCATAATGCTCTGTTAGATGATAAGTGGTTATAGTTCTTTTCTATTTTTTGCCTGCTTTTGCACCTGCGACATCCGACTCTGCATTTGTATAACTGATTAGACCTGATCTTGGATTTGGCAGTTTATTATGGAAAGCCAATCAATTGCCAAACCCAGCTGCAGTTTAATATTTTCTACCTCTGAAAAAAAACAGTGCTTATTACTACATAGTCTGCGTGTGAAAGCTTTGTATAGGGACTGTTACAGATATTCAGGATTGTAGATAAAATGGACAACTAGAGTAGTGCAGGATGCAGGACCTTGAATACCATGCATTGCTTGTACATGACAACGTTTGTGATTGTAAGACGTGTAGATCCAGCAGTGCATGCAATCGCAATTACTTGCAAAAACATTTCTCCTGAGCTTCAGGTTTTTATCTTCTGCCAAGATAACTGTCAACCCGAGTTTCATTCAAATTTAGAAACTTACCAATGTAGAAAATTTCTGTTTCCTATTTCTGAGATTGTCTCAGATACATGACAATGCAGGTCCTGTGCTACCGCACGGTTCACACTTTCCTACGACTGGCACTGATTCATTAGGACCTCGACAAAGATGGTCCTAGGACCAAGATACTTGGTCAAGTTAATTTCCCCAAGGTGGCGGTAAAACGTAAAAATAGATCCGTTGTCATGGCTCTGTTCCGCAGCGTACGTACGAACGATTACTGTGTTTATTCCCATAAACTTGGCTGCGCATTTTAGGCGATTGGAATTAAATGGTTAGGGGTATGATACAGTGTAATCACAGTTTTCGTCCATTTTTCTCGGAAACTAAATTGCTCTGGTTTTCACTAGAAGTATGGCGGCTAGAATATCCCTGGTAATCTTTCGTTGTGCAAATTTGTTTCCCTTGACAAGTATTTTATTTCGTCTTTGAACTCCTTAGGTAGCTAACCTGTTGTGCACACATTGATGACATTTGTGCGCTGGTTGCTAAAAGTGTAGAGGCGACATGCTCACAGCCTATAAAGGAACAGTGCTCACAGATTTTTTCTCATTCACAGATTGGTTCTGTACATTGTACAAAAATGGTTAAGAATGTGCAGTTTTGATAACAGCATTTCGCTGTTGGACACAAACTATGGAAACTACACCAATCGGAATAGGTAAAAGGAAAGTGATAAGTTCGAGCGCCCTCGAAAAGCTAAAAAAGAAGAAGAAAAAGAAAAGGAAAGGAAAAAGATCTTCCGCGTCCAGTGCCTCTGCAGGAGGAAGTCCAGATTCAACAGGTACTATTCATCATTTTTTCAAACATAGCCAGGGTTAGTTCATGCAGAGTGATGTTAATGTAGTGAGTTTATTTTATGATCGTACGCACTGTGTCTTTCAGGGTGTAGTAAATTGAGTTTAGGAGTTGAGTTGCTGAAATATGTTTTATAATGTTTCAGTTGAAAGTATAAGGATTAAATATATCGTATATTGTCACCTTGTGATTATTATGAGCCAACATGAATTGAACTTTACCGTCTATTGTTCTTTACTGTCTGTCGCCTAAGGTAGGAACCAAATTAAATAGTATCATGTAAAAACGCACCACTGATTTCCTAGCAACAGATGGTACAGCACCACTTTTGATACGAATGAAATTATATGCAGACGATTGAATTTCCCTTACCGTCAGAGTAGTTCACTGTGTTACCACAGATGGTGTAGTGTGTCCCTGTCTAGCTGGGTGTGTGGAAATTTTAAAGTTGATGTAACTCCTTTTTAGCTTTAGAAACTCCTCTCACCCCTTTCCTGAATTTTCTCATTCTTTTCTATATTATTCATACTTTAAATTAAGTTCGGATTATTAACATCAATGTATTTCATTACAGTAATTTTCGAAGTATATTACACATTTTTGTCTTCAAAATTAGGGCTGGGTTTCTACATGGAAATAAAAGTATAAAAAATTTTAGATACATTTTGCATCTGCAGTGCTAGAATGAAATGTTGTTTAAAAAATTGATGATGTACCTATTGTATAAATCGACTATTATGTGAATAATTGTCTGTTGCCCGTTGACACCCTATGAACTGCACATTTGAAAAGAAATTCACAAACAATTTTTACTGTCTGAGTACATATGGCAAAATAAACTTATTTATCAGTCAGCACAAGTATCTTACTGTAGTGGATTTACGATCCTATAAAAACTTATTTGCCCACACTGTTTACTTTATGTTATGCTCTCTGCTAGCAGTGCTGGTGGTTGAAACTACATTGCAAACAAAACAAAGGTATTGGTAAATAGTTTGAGGATCAGAAAACTTGGTAATTGTATGTTATAACAACAAAGGTATGTGTGTGTGTGTTGCACGATTCTATTTGAGTTTGACTGATAGCAGTTATATTATAAGTGCCTTCTTTTTATAGTCCTTACTGTAAGTGTTCAGAAAGTGGTGGTGCCGTAATAAAGTTACTATAGCCATCATGGCAGATATTTATGACCCCTGGTATACTGAAAGAGACTGTCTCATATGAAAGGAGGCTCAAAATTAAGGCACAACCTTGTAATTATATTTACAAAAACTAACTTGTTCTTTTTGAGTTGATGCTTCATTACTAATAAAATTTGAAAAACTATTCAACAATACATATTTTTTCCCATTTTCCCTACTGTTTTTACAATTTAAAGACTATGACTAGCAAATTTTTCCCTCTAGAATGTGACGCCCTTTTAACCAGAACCATCCGATGTATTTCAAATGTTAGGCCGAATTTGTCAACCGAGGCATTAGAAATATTTTTTACATGAGTCGGTAGAGTTTCGAGCAATCCAAATAGCCGATCCATTGTGCCGGATTGTTTGCATAGAAAATTGCAATACTGCATTAGGAACCTCAAACATGCTTTTTGGGGGTGATTTGTTTTGATTAAAATTTGATTTGATTGAAATTAAAATTTAAAAGAGACATTTTAGCCCTCAGTGGAACCCCAAAAAATTTGGTACACCACATACTATAGTAAACCAAATATATTATTGGTAACTGCGTGATTTCTGTTTCTATGGAAATGTGATTATTGTTCCTCGGCCTTTCTTGCCTACATATGCGCCTGTGCAGTCTTGACTATTTTGGGAAGCCAATTCATTGTTGAAATCCAACTGCAGTTAAACATTTTCTACTACTGGAATAACCAGTGCTTATTGCTCCATAGGTAGTGTTGTAAGAAGGGGGTCTGAACAGTGCTACGCGACATATTATATTGGTGGTTAAATGTGTATAAGAAATGACATGATATGTACTTTGATTTATTCCCACAATGTAGAACTGAACGCTACAATAGTATCACCAAAGAAGTTTCTGGAGCAGTTTTATTCAAGCATTTTATCTGTCTCATAGGTATCTTAAATAAGATGTGCAGCTGATGTAAACTTGGTCGAGTTATGTCGCTGGTTCAACAGGGCGAACGTCTCCGAGTAGTATGTTAAATCAAAGTTTATTCGTTGATGATTGTTTATTATTATTGTACTTGTTTATCTTACAGTTTTCTTGGTATGATCCGACTGCAATCTAGTTATTTCTTGGTGGTATTTTCCTAATATTTGATTAATACATTTTGAATTTAGTTGAAACGAATCATGGGAGGGAGTTATAAACGGTTAATAGAAACTTAACAGTGTTTACATTCTCATGTACGAAAGAAAACTAAAAAAATCTAACAAGCTATTCAGGTAGTTGTCGTGTGAACCACTATAAATACACTCCTGATTACAAGGAGGAACTTCGATATAGTCGTCCGATACTTGGAAGGTCGCGTAAAAACAAACGTAATACGACGATTAAATGATGCTTCATCTATAGGTGCCATAGTGATAATGTGGAAAACAAAGAACCAAACAAATTTTAAACGTTCGGACCAGATATTCACTCCAGCAGATTTTGTCCGTTGTATCCGAAATCCGTTGCATCGTCCGATATATCGAGGTTTAACTATATATTTATACACGTCGACTAAAATCGGATAGGTCAGGCGTTTAGTGTCCTTGTCTATGTCGTGGATTACAATCATTTACAGTACAGTACATTTCGTGTCATTCGCTATACACATGTAACAGCGAATATAAGTAGCGCTGTTCAGAATTTAGATCGTTTTTATACACTAACTATGTAGCAATAAGCATAGGTTATTTCAGTGTTAGAAAATGTTTAACTGTAACTGCAGTTGGGTTCGGACAATAAATTGGCTTTCCATAATAAATTACTAGAATCGAGATGAATTCTAATCAGGTATACAGTTGTGGAGTAAGACTGCGCAAGCGCACGAAGAGGCAAGAGAGTGGGACAATAATCACTTATCATCTAACGAAGATTATGCAATACCAAAGATATTTACGGTCCGCCTCGAGAGGCCACCGGAGAAACTTGTAATTTTAAGTACAGTATGAAGTTTGATATTGACACTAATAAAAGTGTAAATAACAAACTGCAAGTGTAACTATCCGTTATGTTCATATTATGTCATGTATTGGTTGTTGGTTTTTCAATTAGACGTGCTCTATACGCATCCCCTGGTTATTACAGAGTACCTTATTTCTCAAGTAGTCTAGTTCTAGTAGATAAGATGAGATATTCGTGAGGTTTTGTTGAAAGGAACACTTTAATTTAATGACGTAGCTTACCAACCTTCCGTAATTTGACCCTTTGAACTACAGGTGATAATAGTCCGCAAAAATCCAAGTCTGCTTGCGCATGTTCTCCTGGAACAACATCGAACCAGGTAGTTTCGGAATTCGGTTCCGACGATACACTGAATACAGCAGTCAACGAAAGTCTCAGATGGGTCGCGTATTCGCCGTCGTTAAATGCCCAGCTGGGTACCATCTCCATCTCTGGTAGATTCCCGGCTTCCGGTAAAACGGGCGAGGAAGAAGAGGAACGAATAGCGATATATAAGATGAACAGAAGAAAAAGATATATAGCCGCCCAACAAGCCCTCTTCGATAAATATCCCGACGTCGGTATATACGCATCCTCTTCCAGCGCTAGTAGCAACGGAAAGAAATCAGACGACGCTGGAGGAGTCGGGCGGATTGCAAGTAATGCGGGAAGCGAGAAAAACAATGCACAATTTGTTATGATGGCTGGAACGAAGCATGTAAAATCCTGCCCTCCTACATCCGCCAATTCATCTATTATACAATTCACACACATCCCCATTCTTCCAAATACGAGCGTATTAAATTCCTCCAAAGACGTCACAAGTTATGCTTCCAATTATAAACTAGCCGTTCCTAATACCGACCTTACGATGGGAAATTTGACAAATATAACAACCCAGGCCTGAATTTCTCTAATATTCAAATATTATTTTCTCTTGTAAAATGCTGTCTTTATTACTATTACTATTACTTAGTTAGGGATTGGTACAAGTCTTGTTACACCGTTACTCCAATGAAATTCTAATAAAGTATCTGATACCTGATAAGTGATTTATTTGTCTTATGGTATCTGTCCAACACAATTAATCTAAAGTCCATCCACGACCTCGCCCATATTGCTACCCCTAACCCTCTTAGTTCTGGTAAAAAGCCATAAATTGTTGTATCGATATAAATAGCCGACATCCATAAGGAATGACCTTGAAGAAAGCACTATCTGTGATAATTCTGCATCTGGGATTATATATTAATGGTACTTTCATTGTTTTAATCTTACCACAGTAAATTCTCCGCATTTTCCAAGAATTAGCGAATTCTCACACCTCCTCTATTCATAAATAGGTAAAATAACGATGTATCTTATATAAAGTTAAAGTTTTTCAAAAATTAGGTTGTATGGAACATCTAAGCATAAAATAAATATCAACACTATCAACAACATATCGAAGCAGGGAAACATTTTTCCGCTGACATCTTTTCTATTCAAATTGTTTAACCTTAATTCTCGAATAATTCAACTACGAATTTCAGAATGGTTTGGCATTCAAATTTCAAGGTTCTAAATTCATGTTGTACATCCCTACCCAGGATTAAGAGATTTGCTTCAGATAATTTCATGACATGGTTACAGGACCGTCGTAAAATAATATTTCATTCTCTTCGAGTTGATACCTAAGTTAACCCAACTCAAATACCTTGCTAAAGTATTGTAAAACGAGTGCTATAAAAACTCCTTGTGTCACAAAATAATTATCATGAGTCACACACTACAAGACGTCAATGAAATGTAATCCGGAAGTCTGGTTCGGTCCTAAAAGAACTTTCACTATTCAATATTTGTGTTGTCATTGAAAACATACGCCCATTTACTTTCATTTTTTCTTCAAACGGCTCTTTCTATGTAATGACAAAATAATGATGCACGTCATTCTATATTCAAAGTCCGGCTCTAGGTCCTCGGCCCTTAATCCAGAGCACAAACAAGTTAGGAATCTTCGAATTGCTATAGCTTCGTTTCTTTAGCGTGAATGTGCGTCATTCAAATATTCGGAGTCAGCCCCTAGGTCCCCGCCCCCTTCACATCCACCTGATTACATCAGTAACTCAATTCACGCCCATGGACGTTTTTCTGAATGCCTCATTTTCGGGAAACTAATTTTGTAGTTTGCAGTGTCAAAAATGACATAATGAATGCTATCATGCAGTAATTATAACAGACAAAATACTCTTCCTGAAGTACAAAAGTTACTGATCTCTTTGAACTGTCGTTGATGTGCTTTCATCTATTTTTCCCCTATGCATTCCGTTTTGTATTTCTATAGTGTCAGTTGTATTGCTAGTGTTATACCTCCGATAATTGCCGAAAGTAGTAACAGTGTATGTAGTTTATTCTCTATCCACTGTTTTCTTGTAAATACTGTTTTTCATTATTAGTCGTCAACTTCTGAGAACAAATACATATTTTTCCCCCATCACTATAATTTTTCTACACTATAATTGCTGGTAGTGACCAGGGTAGAATTAAGAATCTGATGGGACGAGGGTTGCGTGATTTACTTGAGCCAAGCCAACTCTACTCGGTAAGAATTAATACATAAAGTTGAACAAAATATATTTTATCTAGCCAAATTTTGTAATTACCAAACTTGGGTATATCTCTATATCAGGTTGCACATCTCTGGGCTAAATAATCAGTATAAGACTTTCATTGATTATTAAATAATCAGTAACGATTTAATTTTTTTGTTGAAGCACCCCCCAGTTTAAGAACCCCTGCTATATATATATTGATTATTTTTCAAGAAGGCATTATTCAGTGTCCCAGCTTGAATTTTCCGGATATCTGATCATCACTCTTTAAATTACCATAGCACCTTACAAAGCTCATTAGAACACTATATATTCATCAGTGTTTGGAATATAGTAGATATGAGAGAAATTTGAAGAAATGAAAGTGTAATTTGAGTGCAGAAGTTTTATTGACCTAATAAAATACAGGTACAGTAGAACCCCTCTAAGTCGACCACCCACGGGACGCCGTCAAGTGGTCGTGTTATCGAGGTGGTCGCGTTAGTGGAAACCCCGATAAG
>QXVX01001595.1:15478-30291 GCA_013436065.1 Halocynthia aurantium | reverse complement strand
CTCACGAGACTATAATCTCTCCTAATTACATCACAAACCTAACTCTTTCATGCCTTGAAACAGGAAAAGTAACTACACAGACTACAAAAGGGGCATAGGTCGGATAAAACTGCTTGGCCGGCCGGATCCGGCATATGAGTCTTACTTTGGGGACCCTTGTTCCAATTCAGTTTTAATAACAAACCAGAAGTTAATTCATTCCCTAATGAGGGATACTTATACATAAATACATTTTAATGTCCTTCGTCCGTGACACACAGTTTGTAAAGCACTGGATCATCATTTACTGTTGTCGTCAGGAATGCATTATTTTACTTAAATCGATTGTCACATTCAATGCCTTAGCAAGTTCTTGCTCCAAAAGTTCAAGTAATTTAGTATTGTCGTGTTGATACAACCATTGTCCGTTCACAAAATCGTATCTTTTCGGCCCAGAGAAAGGAGACGAGAGCCAGATCTGTCTGTTTGGCGTTTGTTTATTAATAACATACGTCCCAAACGTATTTCCAAGTTTCAGTACCAAAACTCCACTCTGGAAAATACCGTATCAATAAATTTATATAGTTTATATAGATGAGCAAGAAAACTAGATAGCAATGAACTCACACTCAAGTCAACATCATATTCTTCACTTTCAATTCCTTCACCGATTTCATCAAAATATTCCGCCAATCCTTCCAGTGTAACGTCACTGATTTTTTCGTAATCATTCAAGTTTAGTGGCTCGAAGACCTCGTCGACTTTCTGCGTCAAATATCTATGCGATGGTTTAATCAAATCTGAAACGGAATTTTGTAGAGAGATCCAAACAATGATAAAGGATAAAATATGGTTTGCATTCTGGATCACGACATCATCATCAATTAATTATGATTTATATTGTATATTAATAGTCTGCTAGTGTTAAATTAAAGTATAGGTTAAGGTTGGGCTTATTTAGCATTATAATACAATTTCAGCTATGGTATAGTTTGCTTGTACATCAGATATTAAAAATCATATGTAAATCAAATGAAAAATCTTATTTACTTGCAATGCAATGTGAAGTAGCCGGGAAGCGGTGGAAATTCTCATGTATGGCCCTTTGTTGAACAGCTGAGTAAAATTTGTTTCGGTTCAAGTGTAAATTAAGACTTTTAATCCGGAGAATTCGACCAAGAAGTGGTCGTGAACACATTCTAATCTATGCTAATACCAATATTCCTAAATAAGATGAAACAATAATCACATCAATTTAAACAACGCATGGCAATAAAAAATCATGAGCAAAATGAGAGAGGCAGAGGTTTGCTATTGAATTATTTCTCTGTTGATCTGGCAAAAAATATAATCCGACGCGCTGCTGGTACCAGAAAATCTGTGGGGCGTCTTTATTAAGGTTCATATCATTGGCCAGAATATTACAAGCATGACCTTTCTAGCAAGGCCATTGAGCGATATGCATAGCATCCCACTTTTGTTTTGGTATTTGTTTGAAACTTTAGTGAGCAGTCTAGGAAATTTTCTATTTCCAACTATTTGGATGGCGGTACTTCTGAGATGACAATTGCAGTTGACCCTGGCCTAGAGTCTCCAGACAATAAGGTTGTCAGGAAAAGTCGGAAATCCGAATTGATGGTAAAAATAACACAAATAGTTGAGAAACATTTAACCGCAGACACCTATAAGTTATTTATTAATCCTAACTATCTCAATGTAAATTAATTAATGAAAAAGTAGAATAATGTAATGAATTGACAATGTGATAGGAATGTTGAATTGAATTGTCGGTGTGTGTGTGTGCTTGAGTGGCGGAATATTCAGATCTCAAATTTCCTGGATTTTTCGAAATGGCAATTCGAAGCCTGGCAATTCGCGGGTCAACTGCATTTCAGGTTGACAATACATACAGCCAGCTTAGGTAGCGGTTTTCGCAGCAGCAATCAAGACATTCTGCAGGGTATGTGGACTATTTTCTTTTCTTGGTAAGGGGGGCAAAGGATTGCCCTTCAATTCCAACACAGCCATTCTGATTTGTTTATCCATTTGATGCGAGTACCACGCTGGTAGTATCGCTAATCTGCTGAATTTATTCTTGTGTTGTGAATAACGTGGAACAAGGACATTGAACAATTTGCTTGAGGCCTCCTCGTCTCCATTAGTCCAAAATTCAACCATGTCATTGCAATACTTGTTACTTGGACCGGTTTTTGCAATGTTTATTATTTGATCAGCATACTTTTGGGCTTCTGACAACTTGAAAAAAGTCCCTTCGATGCGCTCATGTTTGATCAAGCCCATAACCATGAAGCGAAGCATCACAAGACGTTTACTGGGGCTTCCTCCCATCGCCTTGAAAGGTATGCCATGGGGTCTACCGCGAGGCATTGTTTCAGCGCAGTTTTTAGCAACTAAGTATAAATAATATTATTGTTTGTGTGTACAATTCTGAAATACTTCAGGATAAATAGATTAGTGACTGTGATGCACATATTACTATATCACCTATATCTAAAAAATTTTGTAATTAATTAATTATATTTTTATATGTGTTAATGTGGAGATTGTGTCAATGCAAAATATTCTTAAGATATTCCCCAGGGGCTTGGTACACATATTCCAGTAATTTCAATGCGTACGTAGGACGGTATATTTTTGAGCACCATCTAGCGGTTACTTTATTGATTGCCGATAGAAATTCAGCTGTAAACCAAACCACGAACTTGTAATTACTTTCAATCAAGGAAAAATACCTGTATTTCTTTATACATTAGAATTCGGTTAATACATCCACCTTGGGACCAGGCCATTTTGCAACCCTAAAAAACATTTAAACATTTACCTCTTTTAAAGGACAAAGCAGGCAAGTCACTGTATTTAGACTGCTTCAGCTGCAACGACAAACTGCTTTAACTGCAATGACTAATGTTCTAAATCCGTCTGTTTGGTTGTTCATAATCGGCTATTGTTTCTTTTATTTTCGTTCATAACACAGTAAAGAACAATTTGCCTGCATGGGGGAATCGAAAGTGGATGTATTCAGCGGTGGCTGGATGTATTAACCGGGGGTTTTTATAACGGGGAATCAATGGGGGAATTCCATCCCAAGCAATTTGGATGTGATAAGCGGTTGGTTGTATTAACAGAATTCTACTGTATAAGCTAGATTATGATATATCATGCAACTGTGATGACCTGGTCACGTCATGGAAATAACCCGAAGCTATAATTGGGCTCTGCTATCGGTCAAATATGGGAGTAAGAATGATAATACTCTTCTTGGAATTTTTATATGAGCAGTAAGTTTCAGCAGTAAACAACAGTTATCAGTAGAGCTTTAACAATGAATATTAACGAAATCTTTTATCTAATGAATCGCACAGAATGTCAACGCTTCTGGCTTACACCTTGGCGACTTTTGGAATGCTACCTTTATGTGTGGATGTCACAGGAATACAGAAAAATCATTACTCAATTCAAAATCCTCCCTTGCTACAAACAGTAAACATATCACCCTTGACCCTAACCTCTGAGTTATAAATTAGAGACTTGTATACATGATCCCAATAAAGCTAATGTCACCTGCAGTAGGGCGGGTTACACACCCCAATATAAAAGTTCGTTCTGGTTTGTGGGTTAGTTACAGTACGTATATCATAATCACAAAAATTACAGGATGAGTGACGTCATACAGAATTCGATGCTGGGAGGGTAAAACACGTATTGTGCATTCTGTGTATGCAAGTCGTCCTAGTGGGAAGTGGTATCCCAGTGAATATCCCATAGTGTATGTGCGAACTTAACCTCATAACTGAGTTTTTACCTCACACTTGGGGGTGCAGACCAACCTAGGGTGGAGGGTGGTGGGAACCCCTGCCGCTAGGAATAGTAACGTGATCTATACTATGACCTATGAATATGTCACGGTTCACTGCATGTCAAGTGTCTGCACAGCGACCTCTATTGAGTCCAATATCGAGTACACTTACTTCCGAAACGGAACTTTTGTCGAACTTTCCGTGTAGGAGTGTTTACGGAATGGTCTATCGACTACAAGCTCCAAATTTGAGTACACCTACGTGTATACAATCAGAAAACTTTTACCCATGCCAGACCCCAGGCGACAAGCTGTATAAACAGAGTACCGGAAATGCAACGCCGGGGCCATTGCAGGTGACTCAAACAATGATCAAACCCACGTCTTAACACAAGAGTTTTACCGACTACTATCGAAATTTACATGGAAGGTTTTGGCAAATTTACGTACTCATTTCTGGCATAAATTTTGGTATTTCAAGTTCTTTACCTAAACTAACGTTGGTATTTCCGTGTAGTCGGTACCGAGCTGACTGTCAAAAGTAGGCTGGTACATCCTTCCTTGTATACAACATTATTAGGGTCATGTTGCGGTGTATGACATGGTCACTGTTTGAAATTGAGGGTTTGGTTAAGGAGTATTCTTTAATATAAAGTGAATCAAATTTAAAGNTGTGCAAGTCATCTTAGTGGGAAGTGGTATCCCAGAGAAAATCACATAGTGTATGTGCGAACTTAACCTCATAACTAAGTTTTTTGGGGGTGCAGGCACAACCTAGGGTGGTCGCTAGGAATATTAACGTGATCTACACATTATGACCTATGAATATGTCACGGTTCACTGCATGTCAAGTTTCTGCACAGCGACCTCTATCGAGTCCAATATCGAATTCAATTACGAAACGGAACTTTTGTCGAACTTTTCATGTAGGAGTGTTTACGGCATGGTCTATCGACTGTAAGCTCCAGAGTTAAGTACACCTACGTGTATACAATCAGAAAACTTTTACCCATGCCAGACCCCAGGCGACAAGCTGTATAAACAGAGCACCGGCAATGCAATGCCGGGGTCATTGCAGGTGACCCAAACAATGATCAAAACCACGTCTTAACACAAGAGTTTTACCGCACAACTACTATCTACATTTACATGGAAGGTTCTTGTCCAATTTCCGTACTCATTTCTGGCATAAATTTTTGGTATTTCAAGTTCTTTACCTAAACTAACTTTGGTATTTCCGTGTAGTCGGTACCGAGCTGACTGTCAAAAGTAGGCTGGTACATCCTTCCTTGTATACAACATTATTAGGGTCATGTTGCGGTGTATGACATGGTCACTGTTTGAAATTGAGGGTTTGGTTAAGGAGTATTCTTTAATATAAAGTGAATCAAATTTAAAGTGATTTCCATGACACAACCGTATTTATATCGACAATAAAAATGGGACCGCTAAATGGTGCTCGCGTAACATTAATCCGATAGTACAGAAGCCCAATCATTGTCATCTACAATAGGGTTGCAAACCGTCCTATGTATAAAAGGACAATCCTAGAACAAAGTTTTTCGGAGCAGATGAAGTGTTGAACTAACAACACAAACATTTTGACAGTGGAAGACCACAAAGTCTGGGGGGAATTTTCTCCAGACGCAAAAAGGCTGATTTCAAAGGCAGAAGGTGCCAATCTAGACAGCTCAAGTATTGAACTTATGGAGTAAGTTCATTAGTGCATTACTTTCATTATACTCAGGATGCCATATCTCGTTACACAATATAATAAAATTGCAGCATGTGATTGAAAGGTTGTAAAACAACAAAACCCTTCGCGGGATTCTGTTATTCAGAGCATGAACGAAATTATGCTTTCATTCTAATTTGCTTGTCCAATAGACGAGAGAAATCGCAGCCATACCGAACAAGAGAACTAATTCTTTTCGGCTTACCACGTGGAATTTCCACACTTCCAGCTAGGAATATTAATATCAAATGTAAATGGAAAATCTGTACTTACACATTTTTACGACTTTGGTAATTTTTCCAATCGAAATTACCTTGTGCTAGTTTTCTCAGTCTTTGAATGTAATAAGAGAGTGTTATACATAATATGACTTATTATTGAATGCGTGCACCCATCAAATAGACCAGCAAGAGCTAATGTACACATCAAGAGCACAAGGATTGAACTTATGAAGTAAGCATTGTCGGTAAATTATATTCAGAAAAGCAAAATATTTTTATTACATCAAACTACACGGCTGATACGATGAAAAAATATAACAACTTCATCATACGACAAAGAATCGAAGTGTACATTTTTTCAAAATAACTTCGTAGATCCTGGATTCACCGGTAATTGTATTGTACTTTTGTATTACAGTTCACTGGCGGTTGCGATTTTGTTAGGTACTTTTCTTCAACAAAATGAATCGATATGTGTCTAGTTTGTATAATATCTAGTTAATGACATATTAATGACTGAACATGAACTTGTTTAAGTATGAGATCAAGAAATGATTTGTTTCCTCGGGCGTTCACGACTACGCACTCATGATGTCATATCACGTTACACAATATAATACAATTCCAGCATGTGATTGAAAGGTTGAAAAATAACAAGCGCCGAGCGTGCTATTTAAAGAATGAACGAAAGTATGCTCAAAGTGTAATAACTATGCTTGTCTAATCGCTGAGAAAAACCGCAGCCACACCGCAGTGTGTATCTGCAAAATAAACAAGAAAACTAATTTATTTCGAATTATCTAGATAAGGGATGATGATAACTCATGAGCATAAATAAAAGGAAGACTGATTCCTAGTAAATAACGGCAAGTAAATAAAAGTACCTGACGAAGTACGGCGAATTTCGCAAACGCGTTACCTATCACGTGAATGTGTGTATACGGACGGGCACATAGACGCATAAAATAATAAAAAATACTGAAATAATAAAAAATATACTGTTCAGTAATAATCGTAAAACCGTGATGTTAGCAGGAACCTTTCGATAAATCGTTTCAAATAAAAACATAGGAACTTTGTATGACAATAGTAAAAGCGAACGATAGAAAATCAACATGACGAATAAAACATCCATAGGCAGATCTCCTCTGTTTCGAGATTTAACACTTTCAGCATATTCAATTCCTTATTATTGCAAAATCACAGTGGGGGTGTGAAATTACAAGATATACAACTTTAACTTCCTATCGCGTGTTGTCAACTGACAATTTGTATAGGTCCCGCATATATCCGCATCACTAGTACAATAGTAACTCCTCTCTTCCTACTATTTGTACAGAAAAAATAGTTCTAGTAACAGTGAATCCTCGCTCACACGAGCTTAGCTACTGAAGAAAATACATCACCTGATGTGCGGAAACCCGGACCAAGCGTACGCAGCGCAACCTTATTGTAAGAGAAGCACGTGTTTATGAACCAATCGTTTTGCGAAGCGTCTTTTGCTCTCACTCGCAAATTACCCTTTTTCTTGTACCGAGAACGCCTCAACGAGTACCTCGTAATGTGAATGCATAGTTCCCTTTCTGCGAGATTCAGGATTTAAAATACTTTATATGATGTTACAAACTAACCAAGGATTCATTACGCTTTCGAATCGCAAAAACCTAGTCATTTCATTCACACTGACAAGGACATTTAATAGCTGAAACTAAATTCCGGATCTGAATTATTCAGCATTCAGTAGATTGGAATCGGCAAAGCAGATCGAGTTATAAAAGTAAAAGAGAGCAAAAGAAATGTTTTTGAAATCCAATGATTCTACTTTGCTGTATATAATAATACTCGGAGTAATGGAACTGTTTGAAATCGCAAAATCTTTACCACCAAGAGAGTTGAAGTGTTACTATTCCAAGTTATTTTTTAATTAATTATTCAATATTTTTAACCACTAGAGAAGTACTATTGTACTGAGCATCATCAGTTGTCCTCACGACCCGAATTCTTAAATATTCTGTCAGAAAATCAGATGGATTAAAGATGGAACGGGTGAAGTAATTTTCTCAAAATAAAACAAAAACCATTCGGTAAAGGGTAACGACTAATGTTAGCCAATGTTAACGACCACCACGGTCAGCTCAAAGGGAACATTGGTAACGACTCTGTATTACTGGGTGTGTACTGCGAAACTTTGAAATTACAGCAGTTTATTTTCAACAAACCATGCTGTATTAATATACAAATAATGTCGTTGACTATCCCTCTGGCAGAATAACTGCGGAAATCTGAGGCAATTCCCGAGACAACCAATGAGTTGGTTTGGTTGTTTTACGTTGTGTGTGGTTTGATAGAGGAGGTATGTATTGACGACCAGCGTTTTTTTGTCATTCTGAGACTCCCGAAATCAAAGACACTAGAAGTTTTATTTAGTTGTGTGTTGAAATAATGCCCTATTACACACTATGTTCTAAATGTAATCGTAGTTCTGACCTTTGACAGGTTACGTATCCTCCTGGCCTAGGGAAGATTTTTCCACGGTAGGTATGACATGATTTCCATTTTCACTGTTGTTGTTACCTGCGATGAGAGTATGTCCATCTCCCATTCGACAGGTCATCTCAAATGACATTCCGTTTCCATTGCCCATATCATCGCGATCGGATTTTAACTCGATCAAACTATTTCTGACTTGACCAGTTGTCGTATCGTAACATTCTGCCTTGAGCATGATCGGTGACTGATGATTACCGTCCTGCAGCATGTAGTCCGCCCCAGTCGTGGAGTGACGAGAATAGTATGTAATGGAAGTCGATTGATTAGTACTAGGTAACGTGGATCCTTTCCGTAGTCTTGACGCATTCCTCGGTAAACCTTTTCTATTTCTCCAATCGCGCCATGCCTTGCGCACCTCCCCTCTAACTTCGCCATTTAGAAAGCAATACAAAACCGAAACAAGCGTTCCCTGCAATAAAAATTATATATAGTAATTAGAACACTAACATGAAGAGATACGAAAGCAATGCCACAAGTATACACAATACTATTGAACTTCAGTCGTCCCTCGCTATATCGCAGTTCACTTTTCGCCTCTTCCAATATTCAAGTCACCAAAGTCAAATCTCAGTTCAATTCGTGTCTTACATTACTCAAGCTAGCTAGGCTAACTGTGATAGCTACTTGAAAGCGCAACGTACACGGAGACGGCGCTAACCAGGGATGAAACTATGGGATCCCTAGAGCTACATCCATGTAGCATGTCCATCAAGGGTACAGACAACGCCTCTGGTGGTGACTTTGAATGAGATTACAATAACCTTTTGGGTTCATCATCATCTTCCCTTCTTTAACGGTAGGTAAAGCCATCCAGCAAGCTTCCGCAAGGGATATAGAGTTGTATAGCTTAGAATAGATATAGATCTTTATATATTACTTGTATCGATGTCAAAAACATGTCGAAACCCATCTTGAGATGCTTAGCCGTCGGGCTCTTTGATATTTCTTCCGTAAGAACAAGAAACACGATGTAGTGAATACCGAGTAACGGTATTAGGGCCAACGTGGACTTGGCCAGCCGAAGCTTATAGTCGTACTGAGCCATGCTGTGGTTCGCGTTCAGCTTGGATACGATCAACCGCACGATGTTTAGGAAGATTAAGAAGTTGATCTAGAATACACAGTACACATAAAACAAATAACAACAGCAAAATTACTCAGAAAAACAACGTGTCATTTTTCTTACCAAAATGGATATAATGATAGGAACTCTGATCGTCCACCATACGTGCATTTTATCATTCATATCCCAGCAGCCGACATTTTCGTAATTGAGTCGCAGCACTAGCCAGATTAAAACTGATATCCAAGGCGCTCCTGTAAAAAAAATAATAACTGTACACTTCCCAATTTATATCGATCGTTGAATTTCCATGTTCGTGGAATATTACCTCCCGATTTGCGGTGGCAATTTCCGGATTTATTACACAGAAAATTCGGCGGTAATTTCATTGGAGTAACGAGCAGTAAATAAATGTTCGATTCTTTAACTCGATTTTACACCAATAAAAATATTAATGTTAAAAATTATATTGCGGTATAAAAGTTTTATTAAATCTTGTGAGGCTTTATTTTGCTCACCTACAATATTTTTTCCGCATTTAGGAAGCGTCTTTTATTTATTTTGCGTACTATATACTGGGAATCGCTGTAGCTAATTCGTCCGCAACGTCATGAAACTATGTGAAGTCCCATCGGACTACTTTAACTTACCCCATCCAAACACCATGAATGCCGGAAAATATTTATTTTCTGACATCACGAATACAAGGAGCATTTGCAAATACAGTCCTTCAGCCAGCAACCAGAAATAATTCGCTGTAATGGCGTAGTGCATGAGAGTCATAACGAGTCTGCAGCGTGTCTGCGAAAAGGAATAAAAAAAAAAGTTTTGAGAGTTTAGTTAACCTACATTGATAGAACAATGTGCCGCAAATAGATTCGATCTGATTTTTTGGAAAAATCGTCTTCACTTTTCAGGAACGGAACTTATCTTTGTTTGTTTAACATTACTTTCAACTTAGTCGGAAAGATCTGCCGGAAGATATGACGGCGCAATGCGGCATTGTTCATTGTTCGTAAGGCGCTGTAGTGGATGCGGTCATTAGCGGATAGGAAAGAAAATGGAGAACAACTTTTCAGACCCCATGAATTATTCAAGCTAAAAAACACTGAGAAAATCAGTGGATTATCCAGGAATGGGCAAGAATAATTTAACATCAATCATTCATAGTGGGAGGGGATTGTCATCCATGCGCTCGAATAATGTACGTCATCATAGTCCAATCCTATTTCGATATCATTTATGTCTTTTTCTTTACAAAATAAGAGGGAAAAGTTGATGGTGTATACTGTATAGTGTGTTGGTTTTGAAGTAAAAAAGGAAATGTGAATCAATGAATTTTTTTTGCATTGCATCGTTCGGAACGGCAATCTACGTTTACGTGTCTTTCTACTTCCCGTGAAAAGATGAAATACAGTAATGCAAAAGAGAGAGGTCACTTTTTAAAAAAAAAATTCCATTTTATCAGCAATCATTCGGAGAATGCTGTGGATGATGTCATAGTGCTGCTTCTTTGGTCTCAACAAAGGATAGACAATATTTCGTATACAAAGTTTCAAGTAGATTAAGTATGGCACTATGAAAAAAGATTAAATCGAGACCCGCCCAAACTATAATTAGCGTGGTTTAAAACATCACTGATACGCTGGTAGATGATGGATGATATGTATCAAGGTTCACATGTGGTCATAAAGTGCCTAAAGAACACAATAATAAAAAATATAAACTTTGTTTTCTGGACGTGGTATTGAATTGAAAACAATGTTTTTTTGCCTTGACACCCGATCGGAATGTTCTTATCTGCAAGTCCTTTATATTAGGCGAACAAACTTACCAAAACCGAAGTCCCACCGTATTCGTCACAATATTGCTGCAGATCGTCGACTGCCGGATGGCTATCCGTAGTATGGAGGCTGTCAAGATCGTAGTAAGAAACGAGAACGCTGTCTTTGATCAAAATCACCACGTAGCGAATGATAAACGAAACCATGAGGTTCATATGTATGTAGTTTCTCGTGCAGTGCAATTTTCTAGGTAAATAAGTGTTGCACGAGTTAAGAAAAATGTTCTGAATTCATGCTGTGCAGAAAGAACACGACGAATGGAATTTAAAGTACCTTCAAAACGAAACCTCTCATTTTATTCTGCGTTTAAGTGGTAAATTACTGGATGAGTGGGAACAATTAATTGCTGGTACTGGTATTTCTGACCAGTTAAATATAGCATAAATACATCAATATCGTATTGACGGCTACTGCAATTAAGTTTGCTGAGTGCCACAAGCACTGATTCGTTTTATTGACGGCTACTGAGATATTGAATTTCTGAGTATTATTACAGGCAATGAGCAAGCGATTAAACCAAAGCAATTGCGAATTCCAACGAATGGGGAACCTTTCAAAGATACTATCAGTTCAATGGAGCTAGTAGATCAAAAGAGAGAAATTCTCCTTGCGTTAGATTAGATAAGATTATTTAGTAAATATTCGACAGTTAATCTCAAATCTTGATATCAAAAACACACTGGGATTGAAAAAAATAGTTTATCATAACTCCCAAAGCATATTTTCACACATTTTTGTCCTGTTTATAATAAACTTCCAATTATTGTGAAACGATTTCGCTAAGGATTTCGCAAGCTTTACGTGAATTGATTTGTTTACCTCTTTTTTGTAAACAATTGATATTGTTTACGGTGAATTTACAAATAATAATAATTTCTTATTTGTTGACTCTCGTGGTTAGCAATGAAATCGAATGTTTACTGGAATTCATGAGGAATTCGCTCAATTATTGGAAAAAGCAATTCTAGGTAATAGTTAACCTCGCTTACCATAACAAATTTTTATATAAACAGGGTTTTTACTTATATTCAGTCTTTCTCTGCGCAATACTCTTTCAGATTACTGAAAAGCCACAAAATGAGATTGTATAAATCACACCAGATAATATCAATCCAAACCAAATTTTATTCAGAATGCTATCATTGCACACCCACTTTTATTGGTGATTTTTTTGTAAACATTTTCATTTTAGAATTTTTCTGATTGCCATAGATAATTCCAAAATTTCACCATTATAAAAGCTGTGTTTTGGTTTGAAAGGTTTTGGCTCAAGTTTTTAGTAGCGTGAAGTCATCTAAAGGGGAAAGGGGAACTGTCGTATGCTATACAGCACACCAATGAGTTAAATGAACACACGTTCTTACTTGAAAAATGCCAGCAGTAGAAGCGCTATGACCAGACAAACCAATGAAACTCCGTAGCCAATGCTGTACATGATCCGAAAGTTAACCAGAATGTTGCTCTACAACAAGAAATAGTAGAAGAGTTATAATTTCTGATAGCATTACATAATAGAGCTATGATATATCATGCTTCGAATCTTCTCTTTCCTACAGAGCAGTGGTTCTCAACCTAGGAATCGCGAGCCTATTTTCCGAGAGTCTCAAGATCATTGAGATCAAGAATAATTAAAAGACGACTGTAAATCTGGCATTTTAGGTTAAATTAGCGTAATTCTCGATACGCGCAAGTCAAAAAAAGAAATGGACAACCCGAAAGTTTACCATCGGGGGTTGTTAGGTTATATTGGGTTTCTATACTGGGTCACGGTACCGAAAAGGTTGAAAACCACGGCTATAGAGTACGTAAATTATATATTGACAGAATGTGAATATCGCTGTCAGATGGTGAGATGCCGATTCCATCAAACAGCTCAAACAGCTTAAGCAGTAAGTCACAACTATTGGATATTGCCTTACAGAGTTCAAAGTGATTTTAAGTTAAAAAAACGCATCTTTAATTCAACCAACAGCCAAGTTACCCGACATTTAGGCCCCCTAGCATTTTCCGGTAGTTTTGGTAAATGGCCTTGGTGCGCTCGACCATCTCTAGTATATCTTACTACCATAGAAGCTGTGATATTTAGAAGAAAATGGTGTCGGTATGCAGTGTATAATACCCTCACCCCTGAATCAAGGTCTTCAGCATATTCAAATGTGCTGTTGGGGAACACAGTGCATTCGGATTGGTGATGCCAGATGGTGACCTCTTTCTTGTCAGCATTCCATATTCGATGCCAGCTTCCGTTACCAAGGCAGTAGCGGTAACCAACTCTCGTGTCTAAAATTTGACAAGAAAAAATCAATAGTTAATATCCGTGACAACTTTTGGCTGCGAAAACTTCATTAGAAAGGTTATTGGCCGCCAAAGTGCAAAGAAAATTACATTAAAAGAGTGATGTTTTCTGCAAATTCGCTAAAACCTTAAAACTTTGGCGAATGGCAAATGGATCAAGACCACAGGCCTTCATAATACTTTAATTTGATATCGCTGTGTTACACTTCACGTACTATTAAAAATATCGTCTTCTTCTTGCAGCGAAGGGCAAGGCATCGTCACCGAACCTGGCAGAGAATCCATCCAACACATGTAACCGTCAAATTCTCCTCTGCAAAATGTTCCTGAGACGCAATAAAACTCAGGTAAAGTGTTGTGTTTTTTTTAACAACATTGAAGTTTTGGAAATAAAAATATTTCCACTTCGAATGAAGCCAGAGGCATACCCAACCTAGCACAAATCACAGCATTCAAAATGCAACTAGAGTGCTTCTTCCACGCATTAAAAAATGCAGTACGTCTATATTTGATTGTGTAAATATACTATGCAGTGTTTGAATTTCGCGCAATTAAATTTTTCATTTTTATACAACACGACGATTAGCGGTTCTCTCGGGATATTTTTATGGTCCTATGAAACCTCTCCGTCCCCGACAAGTTGAAGTGATTGTTCAGCATAAATTATCTTTAGCTCTTGTGACAGATGGATTCATTTTCATCGTGGGTATCGATTTTATTTCTGATTTCTAGGAACCCCAAGTGGTCACTTTCGTCAAGTGATGATTATAGCCACTGTTTTTATAAGGGCAGATTTCCACACCTGGAGTAACTGATCAAAAAGCTTACCATTCGATAGTCTGTTGTCTTCTATTCTTTTGAGGCAGTTTCTTCTGTGTTCCAAGTAATTACATACTGTCTTGGATAGCTCTGATGGATCGATCTGGTAAACGAAATATCTAACTCAAATATAAATACATTTCTTATTCACATTCGAAGAATTAAAAACAAAGACAATGTAATGATTTAATGCTTGCACTCTATCGCTACAGACCCATTTGACTTTTTGATAATTCTCGAATATTTCTCTCATTTTCGGGCATATACTGTTTAGCGAATGGCGGTGATGACAAAACAAACAATGAATCTATTTATTTACCATGGCATGCGATCAGTCTGTCAAACCTTCAAATGCAAGAAAACATTTTAATCTTTTTTTTTCAATTCGTTACACGTTCATCAGTATTTAATCGGTTTATCGGTTCATCGGTTGATAGAGATAGCATCGCCTGTACAGCGAAACATAAACACACACACACACACACACACA
>QXVX01001592.1:12674-34952 GCA_013436065.1 Halocynthia aurantium | reverse complement strand
ACTAAACTAATAATAAACTCTAACACTTATAATCGCACCACTGTCCCACGTGTAAACGCTACAAAAGTATCATTTCCTAAACAGGATACTGAACGATGACTGACGGGTAATCATACAGACAGATAGAAATAAGCTAACTACCGAACCAGCAGCAGGGTGAAAAATAAGTCTCGTGATATTGGTTGAGGGGGGGAGTGTAAAATATACTGGATAAACAATTCTAATGATACGATTGTAATTTTATGTATGTTTGTAAGTTTGTAGCATCAAGTTTGTGTTGATGATACGAGACTGTGAATAGAATTGAAGTATACAGACAAAACAGTGTATTGATTTATACCTTACAAAGAGGCAGCATTTAACCATCGTATTATGTTTGTTTTATGTAACCTTCTGAATACTGGACAAAGATAGCACCTGAGTCATGTGAGCCGCCGGAGTATTGAAATTAGAATGGATCGGTCTCGGGTTACTGTGCTATAAACACTTATAAATGATCTTCTGATGACCCAACCACGCTAAAATTAACACATATGATACGGGATACATATATCAAAGTTCCCTGAAAAAATTGGATGATTTGATTCAGGTTAACTCCGATGTATTTCGAAACTTGAATACCTATTTCGGGTTGGTCGTAATGAGTGACCTCGCGTTGAACAATCCCTTATAACTCGCGAACAAAATGCCGTCCCACTATATACGACACATCATTAAATGCACAATTCCATGACGAATCCAAATATATAAGTCTCATACCCCAAGCTAACTGGCGGAGCCGGCAGTCCGCGTTTTAAGTCCCCGCCGTAAGTAACTAAACCCCTTACTCGCGCAAAATTTCACTAAATAGCCCCTTATAACTCGCGAACCAAATGCCGTCCCGCTATATACAACACATCATTGAATGCACAATTCCACGACGAATCCAAATATATAAGTCTCATACCCCAAGCTAACTGGCGGAGCCGGCAGTCCGCGTTTTAAGTCACCACCCCCCTGTTACTTGATCCGTTATCCGCACGTAATTTCATCAAATATCCCCTTATCACTCGCGACACATCGATGTGTCATTAAATAATGTTTGTAATTTGAAAAGAATGTAATATAAATTAGCTGAGGCCTCGATTCTCTGTTATGACAGATTTACAGATATTGGAACACATCGGAGAATAAAAATTGGTAAGATGATACGATAAATATTATATGATTAAAGATATCTGCTGTTTGCGGTTTGTCTGCTTACCAGCGTTGGAAACGTCTATTGCTGTATATTGATCGTACCAGTGACAGCAAATGAATAAGAAGGAACTACTCTTCCTCGAGAACTTAGTTTGATCTTTCGAATACATAATGGAATGATGTTGTGCTTATATGCAATGAACGATGCAACGTCCTTAGAACTCATACAGAGCTCGTAGTAACAATTTTGCATACGCAGTGCAGTGTAGGTCATTACGCTCCTATTGGTATCTCTATTTCCCGATTGAAATAGTTAGTTTGCCACTGTTTTCGATATAATAATAAATAGAGAATCTATTAAGGTACTATTCAACCGCTATTCCTATCAGGTCAAAGGATATAACTCTTACATATTCCCCATAAATTTGAATGATAAAGAAATTCCGGGTCACGTAAATGCAAGCAGCTCGTTGAATATAAATATCATTAATTAATTTCGGGACGCAAATGAAAAATGTACGTGAAGGGAAAAAAGTCCAAACTAAGTTGTTGGGTTTTGGGCTATACCATGTTCCGTATATCACAAAAATCGTGTTCCAATATCTGTAAATCTGTCATAACAGAGAATCGAGGCCTCAGCTAATTTATATTACTTTCTTTTCAAATTACAAACATTATTTAATGACACATCGATGTGTCGCGAGTGATAAGGGGATATTTGATGAAATTACGTGCGGATAACAGATCAAGTAACAGGGGAGGGTGGTGACTTAAAACGCGGACATCCGGCTCCGCCAGTTAGCTTGGGGTATGAGACTTATATATTTGGATTCGTCATGGAATTGTGCATTCAATGATGTGTCGTATATAGCGGGACGGCATTTGGTTCGCGAGTTATAAGGGGCTATTTAATGAAATTTTGCGCGAGTAAGGGGTTTAGTTACTTACGGCGGGGACTTAAAACGCGGACTGCCGGCTCCGCCAGTTAGCTTGGGGTATGAGACTTATATATTTGGATTCGTCATGGAATTGTGCATTCAATGATGTGTCGTATATAGTGGGACGGCATTTGGTTCGCGAGTTATAAGGGATTGTTCAACGCGAGGTCACTCATTACGACCAACCCGAAATAGGTATTCAAGTTTCGAAATACATTTTTTTCGGAGTTAACCTGAATCAAATCATCCAATTTTTTCAGGAAACTTTGATATATGTATTACGTATCATATGTGTTAATTTTAGCGTGGTTGGGTCATCAGAAGATAATTTATAAGTGTTTATAGCACAGTAACCCGAGACCGATCCATTCTAATTTCAATACTCCGGCGGCTAGAAACTCCGGCGGCTCACATGACTCAGGTCAACTCACAAGGTTTCTCTTATTTAACAACTACAATCATGAGACTATGCTAGTACAGTATATACATCACTTACGTGGAATATGTTAAATGAAGATCAAAATTACATTTACGATACATTTATTCAGCCAGAATGACTGTAGTGTATATGTAGGATCCATCCATACTATCACATCACAGTAAAATCTTTATTTTTCAAGATTAATAGTGGAGAGTTACAGTAAAAGCAAGCCAGTTATATCTGTGCTTTTTTCCAGACACCCACACCACAGGGCGGCGTCCGTTGGCTCTGATGTACGCCGTACCATCGATAATGCAATAGATAGTATACAGAAGAGGAGTAGCGTTCATATATGATGAATATCTAGACATGGAACAGATTTGTTCTTTAAACAAAATATGGTTATATACATGCTCTATGTTCGAAGTATCCATTCATTGTTCATTCTTTAGAAGTAAATTTGGTGAAATAAGTGAATACTTCGGTGTCTAATATTGCTGGAACAGCTTTATAGCTTTGTACTACAATGTCTTTTTCAAAATCGGTTGTATATGTGTCTGTTGCTGTCGTTTGTACATCGATAATTTTGTCAGCCATATATACAAGAACAAGGAAACATAGTAATGTTGCTGCTAGTAAGTTATTTTTCATTACATTAGTTTAAATTACGGTAAACGTTAAGAACATGGTTGTACTTTATTTTGAGTTGTTCCGCAACTACGTTGCAGCTATAGTGACGTAACATTGAAACCTAACGGGTGTAGCAATGGAGCGTACATATTTCAAAATGCCATATTTAATGTGACCCTGCCTTTTTCATGACGACACTTTATGGACTTCACTGATCACGTTATTATGAAGTATCATAACACTGTATCATGCTTCAATCTTTGTTGCATCAAATACTATATTGGGTGGGGACAGAATGTCTAATGTTTAGATATGACAACCCTAATGTTACATGCGTGTCATTTTTAATAATATACTGAAAAGTTAAAAGTGCCAATGTCGTAATAGTCATCACACACTGATTATTCATATTCAAGCGTGATTTAAGGTAAAATTGTGAATATATATGAAATGGTCCCCAAGATTTTCAAATATGTTTTACTCATGAATAGTTAAATGCAGTCGTAACAATTTTTTCTCGGTCAGATATTGCTGATCATCGGTCCGTATCCGGGAAAAATGAAGAAATTCACAGAAATAATGGCCCGTTTCCGTCGCGTAAAACAGAGTCGAAAGCAGAAGGCATGTTTGTAGACAACTGGAGCAAGGCAGTTTCAGTAAGTTTCTCGTACATGTATAACAGTCAGAACTCATTTTCTTTGCATTCAGGTACCGGAGCGGGCTTGAAAAAGAGTTGGGCATCAACATTTTTGCCGTTTTACAGTTTGGGAATTCTAGCCTATGTGGCATTTGTTGTTGGAAAAATTATGAATAAAAAGGTAAACCCAATTCTGCTTGTTGAAATACATATTAAATTTTTGTTCAGAATAAAACCAAAACCGTATAATCGAGATAACCAAGCATAAGTAATGTTTTAACCATATTCTGGCAACCACCGCTAAAATACACCTGCCTGCAATATTATAGTTATTATTTTTTTTGCTGAGAGACCCCTGACCCCATATATTCATAATATGCTTTATTCTGCTTATGTCTAGGTATTATGCAGTTATTGACTCACTTTGGTCAATTTGGACATAAGTGTAACATTATCTGTGTGTTTTATTATTTTTGCTACTACTTGAGAGCTAATAAATAAACACTTAGATGCGAGTTGCAAGTCATCAATCGAGGAGTGCCTGTATAGATCACGAAGACCTTTGTCTTAGATTTAAGCAGACAATTCCCAATATTTTTGTGGTTTAATTTTTTGTAGTAATTTTGCTGGTGGTTGATATCTATAAAAATTGACTTTTTCTATCAGTTTGGCCATCAATATTTTTGACATGTATATGGCCCAATTTCTCATTTTTAAAGTATACTCACTCATCCTTTGTATTGGGAAGCCTTCTTCTTCTACTGTGCCAGTAGTTTAAATATTCCTTTGTTGCAGTATACTGGAAAACGGAAAAGTGAAAACTTGAGCTGGAAAAAATCAGGGTTAAAAAAAGGCAATAGCAAGACTAAAATAAGTAACTCTATTTCATCTCCTTTTCCTTGGCTAGAAATAGGTTCAAAAATTTTACATCTTTTAGCAATGCATGAAATTCGGCAGTTGGAAGAAAAACTGCAAGAAACCGAGCTAGCTGTGCAAGAAATACTTCTTAAAGCGAATGTGACCATGGAAACAGTCTCTGATAGATTGGAAAGGTTCTTATTATAAATGCAATTGTGTCTGGTAATATTTATAATCTTCATGTATTTTCAAGGGATGACAGTTCAGAGGATGAAACAACCCACAGTTTACCTAAAAGGGCTAAGAGAACAAAGAATATAAGAAGAGTTACAAGCACAGACTCAGATACTGCTTCCGAGAGAGATCTTTCGACCAAGGTTATATAAAGTTCAATGTTCAATAATTAAAAATATTTAAGTATAGTTACAGTATTTACTCAATTATGAGCCGCACGAAATGATGAAAAAAAAATATATAAGTCACACTAGAACATAGGGTAGCCTACCAAAGCCCTTTCAATCATTTGTTACAGCAATGTCACAAACAGCAGACAATATGAAACTTTTAATAAACTTTTTATTTATTTCAACATCGGCGTACTATCGACTCATCCACTTGAAACTTTCGGCCTGTCGCTCGATTTGAATGCTTTTCCGCAAACTTAACAAAAAAATATGAACAGTAGAGCCTATTACTACCATTGTCCGAGCAACTTGCTTTTCGATCTGCTATTTGTGAGTATTTTTGTAAGCCGCACGAAATGAGCAAAAAAAAAATGTAAGCCGCAGCTTATAATCGAGTAAAAAATTTTCACTTGGAGCTGTAGTTTTCAGGAACACAACCACATAAATGAGGTTTAACCTTACAAATTATGGATGTCACACATTGTTTTTTAAGTGTTCATTGAAACCAAATAAGATTTACATAGAATACCAGTCCCTCTGATGGTCATCTCAATACCGTTTTGTTAAAGTACAACTAGTCTAGCTTAATAAATTGATTTAGCAAACTAAATTCCAGAAAGATCTACTCTACTCCAAGTTAAGCAATCATAGACAATATGTGGACTCATGCACAAGCAATGCTTCAGATGAAAATTCATCTACTGATAATGAACCTGGAAAAGACTCTGGTCACTGTGGTTCACAAAACCCAACTATGACCGGAACCAGTGAAGTTTTCACCGCAAAAATCGCTACAACGGATAACTCTAAAGCAGAGTCGTCATGATGTGGGGAGGCATAAAAAATGAAATGTGCAGTAGTATACCTATTCTTAATATTGTTTTCTTGTTATTGTTGTTAACTTATTTGTCACTGTGGAAGTTGTAATGAATTATTCATTGTATTTTTATAAATAGGGCTCCATACTTTTAATGCTGCCCAATTACTTATGTATCACCCAACCATGTTTTTAATGTTTACACAAGGAATCGTATAATATTAACACCTACAGCCAGTGTCATATATAAATATATGTAACAAAAACTGCTCTTAACTCCTTTAACATCGTTATATAACTAAATTTTATAGTCTCCAGCTTCTAACCATTCAGCTATCTATCCTAGTCTGAAAGACATAAAAAAGCAATCATTCATAATATTCAATTTTTCAATAATTTTAGTAACTTAGTTCAGTACCAACATTAAAAAAAAATGTAATTCATCATGGTCATTATTATGATAATATAATGGTTAGTTGCATACAAATGGCACAAAATATTTAGAAACTTACAGAAAATAACATCCTTTTACCAAATATCACTCAACAGAACAGAATACATGATTGTTAATCGTGAATCTCCCTCGTGGATAGAACTAGACAAGCACGGACAAAATTTTCAAAATAAATTCACCAAGGGAGTGCAACTTGGTATGTAGAACAATTGTATAGTATTATTTCAACAAGCTGATGCACTTGCATTGATAGGATGTAGTGCTTCATTCATACACATCTTTTTAGTACATCCTCAATAAGTTGGCAATGCACTACTGCATCACCATAAATGAGTGTCAAGTCAACACATTGAAATAGTAGTACGGATTACCTTTATAACTATTTTAAACTTTTTGTATATTTTTACTCGGGCCCAACAGTCTCCCATTGTAATCGCCTGCAATATAAATATTGAAAGAGCTGGTACCTGGCAAGATTTCTGAAACAGGCCCAGCAATCAATATTATTACTTCACAAAACCATGATATCTAAGTGGCCGCAATGCGCTTAGCGCGGCTTCAGAGGATGCTGTCCACAGCTTCTTGAAGCTGGAAATCATCTGATGAGCTGTGAGAATATTGTTCTTCCGAAATCTTTTTGCTTCGGTTTCTGTCTTTGGTGCTAGAGAATGAGTCAGATTGTGATAGCTGCCAGTCTACGCTTTCATAGTCACAATTGTTGTAAGTCACGCTCTCACAATCACTGCTGTCAATGCTAGTTCTTGCATAATTCGATTTACTTTTGGCAAAATTCGAACCTCCGGAAATCATGTTTATTGAGTTGTCAAGACTTTGGTCAAATTGTAGTGTGTCACCGATTTCAGTCTCGATGATTTCTTCATCTGTAACAGCAAGACAGAATTGTGTAAAATTTGATATCATCATGCACCTGTGAACAGAGATCTCATCTTAAACTACCAATTAGAAAAGGACGACAGCATGAAATGAAACGTTGCGTTGTTAATAAAATAAGCTTGTTTTACATTGGGCTTTCAAAAGAAAGATTCAATTAAACGCAGTGATTCTATAAGTGGAATTCTCGATGTGATATTGATTAACATCCCTTATAACCCTTACCATCAGTTTCAACAGAATCAACCATCTCCTCCATTCCTTCTTCAGGAACTTGATGATTAGGAAAGTATTCCCTTATAAGTGCAGGATTTTCTGTGCAACACAATACTAAGCATAAGAATACTTTAGTATACTATTTCAAGCCATAGTATTTCAGCACCAACCTTTTAACCTGGCCTTGTCATCAGCCAATTTAGCCTTTTCCTTCTGCAAGAACATGCGCTCGATCATGACCATTTCAGCTGAGCAGGAATCCCTCTGAAAATTTGTTTGTTATTGTATAGCCATCTAATAAATTTACCGGTATATAAAAGTAAGCTGATGTACGAAACGTTATTACTCACGGTTGAATCCCGGAGAAATAGCAAATGATACTTGTTTATCATTGCAGTTTTCCTATCCCATATGCGGTTGGCAATCTTATCAAAAATCTTCTCAGATTCCTCAAAATGTCTGTTCTTGGCCTGTAAGTTTAGACCAGGCGAGTATATTAAGCATATTGCCATAGCAATAAAATAAAATACATTAGCTTACGTCAGGCACGTTGCAGGTATGGAAAGGCACTAATCTTCGTATTGCATCTCTTCTGGATCGAAACGAAGTCGTACAGTCTGAATTGGAAATCATTTTTTGATGACATTCCAACTGTTCGAGTACCCTTTCAAAAAAAAACTTTCCACATCAATAACTGAAAGCATTTAATACATAGAAGTAAAACATAATGAACAAAGCAGAACTCACAAGGATACTTTAGATACATGCTCCGGTGCCGGACGTTTCAAGGCTCTCCTGGAAACTTGCAAACCTCCTGTACCAGTGCCATCACTACTGGATGTTAGAACAGTTACAGCCTGCTTGACCACAAGGGGACTGACAGAATGATGACTAGATACCACTATTGATGGTTGAGGATTACTGTTTGCAATATTATGTTTTGGACGGCTAGGTTCTTGTGTAAGTGATATGGTAGGATGGAGAGGTTTGCCCTGCAAATGTAGTGACACATTTAATCTTCCGTTAACAAGTTTATAACCTAAACTAATAGATGTGTGTGGCCCTTGGAACCATTGGGACACACACGGTCCAGAAGAATGCTTAGCTCCTTCAACATGGAATAACATAATGTGAATCAAGGTGTTACATACACTGCCTGAAGACACGGTAACCTTTGTCTTGTTCTGTTGTGTGTCTGTTTTTACTTGCAGTATAAAAGGTTTGCCAGCTTTCACTTGTTGTAGAACCTTAAAAAGAAAAATATACTTTAAGTAATTTAATGCACATGCGACAGGGTACTTATACAAAGATCCCAGCTAACAATTAAGGGGTAACAGTTACTAAAGACGACGAGCCACAATGGGTAGTTCATACTGTGCTACAATAAACTTGAATCACTTGTAATAGGTGTATATTTGAAAACCTCTATTATAATTGTAGCACAGTTCTAATTTGATGATTTTTTATTCATCTGTTAGTGTTGCATCCTAATTTATATTTCTGGAATCCGGGAAAAAGCTTCTGAGGGTGCACTTGCCAAAAAAATTTGGCAAATGGCTGCTATATGTCAAAACTAATCAACTTACTTTTTGCATGAAAAGTTGAGGATTCCTTAAGTAATACTGCTGCACAGGTGGAGACATAGCTTTAATCTGTGCTTGAAAAGCTAGAACCAGTTGCTGTTGATCCCTTGTCAGGCAATTAATCTGTGTTAAATTTAAAGTTTTGATATCAAATTTTCCTGGAACTACTGTTATCAAATCCGAAAAATTTGATACAAAATTTGCATGTCAAACTTTTACAAATATACAGTGAATAAATGAATACAGTGGAGTTGAACTTGACAGTCTGTTTTTAACAAAAATTAGTCGATGAACAAGTGAATAACGTTTTCATTCTTAATACAATATAAGTTATATATATAATATATTACAGTATGTTGAAGGTTTTCATTTGATATTTATCTCCAGTAGGTATCCTCTTCAAAGCACCACAAGGTAGCTTTAAAATTGTTATATATATCTTTATATCGAGCACTACGGAGTCAGAGCCAGAATGCTTCAACTTCCAAGTGGTATAAAAACATCCCATTGGATTATCGATTTCGCAATTGGGATGTTCATTCTTGGTATAAGTGACTCTGAACAGGAAATTTAATATCTATATGTGTAAAAAAGGCCAAAAAGATTCGATGATGATAAGCAAGCACAGGGAAAGCTTAATCATATCGGACGAACGATCTGTCATTCCTCTACCAAGAAAAGGCTTTTCTGCAAACATTAATATCTATCAACAGTCATACCTTCGAGGCAATTGTTCTGCTTGAAACAAGTTTTTTTACTTCTTCGACCTGCTCGTCAGTAAGAGTTGGTTCGATTCGGTATACTTGCACTACTTGTCCATCGTTGGTAGATGGTTTCGTAACCAACACAGAATTTGCAGACTGTATATTTGTCTTTAAAATTAGGAATTTCAATAATATGAATTATATCGCATCAAAGTAATGTTAATTTAACTACCGTAGAAGTGACTGCAGCTTGCTTCAAAACAGTAGACGGTGCAGTGGTCATGGTAACTTTTACTGGCTGTTGCAAAGGAACAGCAGTCATCGTGTTTCTTCCTACATTACCTCCATCCGCTGCTGCATTATTGTTTGCATTTGATATCAGAGCCTTGGCTTGAATGGCAGCTTGATGCTGAGAAATTTAACAGCACAAATAATGCTCAAGACCAGTACAAAAGATTTTTAAAAGGCACACCTTATTTAACAACCGCTTGTACTTATGACACCTATCACGACTGCCAAACTATGGCTGTTCCTCACATTAAGATCGTGGGTGTTGGTGTTTGTATTAGAACTTGACGAATTCCGTTATTCAGATAATTCGGTAACTTTTCATACTCTCATGAACCCTATCACCCCTTGGGTAAGATATCTCAAGATATCAACAATCAACACTAACATAAGATATTATTCAGGAGAGGATGGAATCTGGTTAAGCGGGGAGTTCGTTTACAGACAATTCGCTTCACAATATGGTCGTAACCGGTCGACCGTCGAGTACTTTTGGAATCTTATATATACCTGTTTCAAAATGCTCTGCAACTGACTGGTTGTGAGCTGACTAGCTTGTTGCGGGGTGAGATTCAGTCTAAGCGTCGTAGTGAACTGCGCACGTGTTGCTTTAGCATCTGTATTATTAGTGACCTAGCGGGGCCGAAAACAAATTAAAATAAGGATAGCTTTCAATGCATACAAGTATATCTAGATTTTATAAGATGATCAAATCTATTTTTTACAATAATAAAGAGTTTTCTATTATTACCGGACTATTCAATGAAACGTCTTGTGATCTTGTTGTCAATGCAGCTTGATTATAACTCTGAGGTAAATTATGTTTCAATATAGAATTAGCCAGTAGACTTCTGACAGTTTGAGACTGCTTAACAGGAGAGGCAGTATCAGTAGAAATTTCTCCATTGGTTTGATTCACAGTGGTTCGTGCAGGGTCATTTTTTGTCAGGATTGGAGTTGCAATAGAATTGCAAGCAACAGTGTTGCTTAATGAGGTAGCGGCATTCGATGTACCAAGAGGGATATTAACACTGGCAATTTGTATTCCCTTTATAGGTAGCTGACTGTTGTTTCTGTGAGACAATGAATGAGGCGTTCAAATATTCCATTGCAGGAAATTTGGAATGGGTTTCAGAAGATTTTTTTCAACATTGCTGAAATATGTATGTAAAAAATTATAAAGATAATCAAAACTACCTCACTGATTGCCGTGCACTAGTTAAAATTTGTCTGGATGCACCAAGCATAGAAGTGACATTCCCGGATGACACCATATGCATCTGGGACACCTGACCAACATGTGTTGGTGCTGTGCAGATTTGCACTGCTTGCCCAGTATTCAGAAGAATAGTCTGACCATTTTGTAGTGGTATTTGTTGGATTTTATTTTGAACAGATGATTGCTGTTGCGGCCTAGAGAGATAAATTAAAAATAACTATCCAAGTAGGAAAAAAAAAAAAAGATTATGTATACTGGATGAAAAAAGTCCTCATAATATTTAAAAAAAAAATAGCTTCCCAGATATAATTTGGGAGCTGGTTAGGTGGAACAACATCCTAGCTGAAATAACCGAATAGTAGCCAGTATCCCAATTTTTTTCGGTGAGGACCACTATAATGCTAGGTAAGGACATGGAGGTGGCTTTAGGGAAGTTAGTATATTATAAAGGATTAGTATAGTGATTAGATTTAATCGCCAGCTTGTGAAAGTGAGGGATATAGATAACAAAGAGAAAACAAGAATAATACAATGATGTTACGTAATATACGACTGAAAAAACATTATTTTCAGAAACTAATGTTCAATATAGGGATATATATAGATAAATAATTAGTGCAAACTATAAATAAACTACTCAGCGAAGCTGCATAGGAAATGACTTGGAAGCTTCAGGTTAACTGGACAAAAATAAACTGCGGTAATTTCAGTGTATACGTTACCAAGGCGACTTGCACACACAGAATGGTACCTTTATGTGATGACATCACAGGAATACATTAAAATCATTACTCGGCAAAAACAAAAGTATAAACTAGAATTTAAAATCAATGTAATAATATTTTGCACGTTGGATGAATTGAACGTCAAGTAGTATATCACAATCACCGATATGTATGACGTCATAACATAAATCGGTACTGGGAGGGTGAAACACGTATTTTCCATTCGTCTTAGTAACGTATACACAGAAATTACCTGAACTGGTCCTTTATCATACCTTGAAACTGCTACATTTATAAATGAATTGTTCTGTTCCAGCTTGATAAATTGTTGCTTAGTTCCTTGCAGTTCCACCGGTTGCTTTTGGATTAGATTAGCTGTCAATGCCTTTACAACCTACAATTAAATATTTAATATGCTCCTCAAATTGGATCTAATTTGGTTTAAATTTACTAACTAATATAATATACAATGAAATATGTTCGAAATCTTACATCATACATACCTGAGGATCACTTAAATTTAAATTGTGCTTGCTTCCTGTGACTCTTAACACTGCCAAGTTTCTGTTGGGCTGCAGGGCACTCGACTGATTTTGCATAGTTAGTCCATTATTCATTTGATTAGTTGCAGGTTTTTGTACCAGAGTTATTAATTGCTTGGCATTATCAGCAAGAGGCTGCTGCCAAGTAATGCCGGTTTGAGAATTAGACACATCGGAATTTACACTACCGACAGCCTGATAAGCGTTGTGACCAACCACTCTGATGCCAGCTGGAAGAGAGGTACGGCTAGCATCAGCAGGAGAAATGAATGCCACTCGCGAGCTAGTTGCTACGGTTTGAGTAGGAGCATGTGTAAACACAGGCTCACAAGTTGTTACTGACTGAGCTTGAACAAAACTTGATGTTGTTGCAGAATAAGTATTGATGGAATAAGTTAACGATGGACTGAATGAAGCGAAAGAACGGTTTTGACCAGTCATTCTTTCGCTTCCGTCTATCAAATAGTTGGTGCTTTGGGCTACAGAACAATTTGTATCTGGAAATCGATGGTCCGTGAGGGTCGAGTCTTTTAGCTGGAAGGAAAATTGCGAAGTGCTGTCATTCGCATAATTGTCATATAAGTTCGGAGAGGCACTATTTTTTATGGAAATAAGTCCTTCAACACTATCGGTGACTTTGCTATTATGAGGCTGAGATGCAAACAAATGATTAGCATTCACTGAAGCTGAAGTGTTCAGGAATTGAGATGTATCAAAGTGGGAAGAAGTTAATGGATAGGAGACGCTTCCATTAACTCCATCGTAATAGCTCGATTGGTTGGCCGAAGTTTCCATTGTGTTACTGCCTTCGTAAGCACTTTGCGAAGCTAAATCTTCTATTTCATTAGTTAATTCCGCAGTTCCTGAGGAATTATTAATAGCAGTCAAGCCAAACTGCTCAAAGATATCATCGCCTGAAGGAATATCTGCAGCCTGTAGGGATTGTTGAAGGATGTCCATGGTTGCTGAAGCTTGATATTCCTGATAAAACAATAAAACATTTCAATCTTCATACACTACGGAAGCACTTTGACATTTTGTACCTGCTGACAGCTTGTAAACCTTGATGATCCCATATATTCTTTTGCACGATTTCACCTGAAGGTAAATTTGTATATATCAGGTAATCACAATATTTATACATATAAACTTAGGAAATCGGCACTATATAAGAGCATGGAGTGGCTCTAGTCACTAGTGCATTCACACCGAAATAACTTCATATATTTCCCAGTAATCGAAAACAGTTTCCAACCATTTAATACCATACTGTGTAATTCACATATCTATGTCACAATGCGTTTTAAGTCGCACTGGACCAGGGACACACTTATCCTTAAGCCCAGAGGTGCATACTCATGCTCTATTAGTATTGTTAATGCCAAATTGTCATATGAGATATGTCAACACAAATGTATGTACTCTACATAATTACATTACAGCCACATAAAAGAATGGAACGCCGTCACCTATGAAGTCACTAACAGACGGTATTTATTAATAATAGTTGTATATTATATTTGGTTGAAACCTCTTTGCAAAGCATCATGTTCCCAATGTACCAAGAAAACCAACGAATCACATTTTCAATTTCTAAACCCACATTCATCTGGCCTACTAGACAAGTAAGGTAGAATTAACCCCAGCCATTTCATACCATTGTCTTAATCACATTTCTTATCCTAGCTACCATTACTATCCTTATACACTTGATATTATTTGAAGGATGATTCTTGTCATGTAGTTTTAGCATTTTGTGGAATTCAAAGACTATACAATACATATACAACAGGTAGAAATATATCATAAATTTAAAATTACCTACATAGAATGGAGGCCTTGCAGGCCTCACAAATGAGGCCATTCTTGGGAAATCTGAAATATATTAAAATCAATACATGAATACCTTCATGATAACCAAAGCATGATAATGGAATGGAATGAAACTAAGAGTGAGCTATACAGAAATAATATCAAACATGGACAGAACGGCACAGCAGTTACTCAAAATGTTGTGTATTTAGTGTGTACGCTCCAAACGCTCGTTATTATCCACTAGAAATACTAAATTTGCCGGAGAAAGAGGCGTTCATATAGGCAAATGGTGGAAATTGAGAACGAGAGCGTAAAACATGCTAGTTTCACAATATAGAAAGAATGGAGTGGCACAAGTGAATAAGTGCTTTTTTCCACGTTGTTCGTGCTATATAACGTGAAACTTGATTGCCTCGTGCGTTTTTTTTTTTTCAAATTACTTTTCGTACATTACTGCTGCAACGAGTGATAACACCACCAACGTGGAAGAATAAACGGGAGAATAAAAAAAAAAACGAAAAGAACTCACCATGATGATGCGAACGCTCTGGTGTGTCGGGTCCTACAGAAGCAAAACGCAGGGGCGTGAATGCGACACACGTCGTGCGCGCGCAATGCGTAGTCTACTCTTGCAATAATAAATAAACTAAAATTCTGGAGAAAACGTAACGCGTTCTTACGTCATAGAATTACATCGACGCTTGTATTTCTAGTTATCTCGTTTATTTCTATTTTTCATACTAGTGAGCACATCTATGACTTTGTGTGGTTCAATTGCTTATATTATTGTAAACTGATTATCATTGAAAGTGCGGCTGATTGATTGACTGATTGTTATTAACTTACGCGCGTCCACCATTATTAAGTGAATGATTGCCCTCGTTATAGCTCGTTTAAAAACAGTGATAACTGCCTTTACTTCATCTTATTATCTCATTTCATTAATGCATTGTGTGATAGATTCGTTAATATAACCAATATTGAACTGTATTTTATTAAATTTATATTGTACAGTACAATTTATTATCTAAAATTAGCTCTCGCTCACTTTCTTCGATGAAACTACAAATCACTGTACCATGACTGTAAAGTATATATAAACTCTCGCATGAAGGAAGTTTCACTAGAGGGCGCTCAAATTCTTTGACGTATGCAATATGCCGTACGTTTATTTCATTTCTATACTCTTTGCTACTATAAAAATATCATAGCGAAGTGTACATGTAGCTCAGTGCTCCGCAAGCTTTTTGCAATTTTGCTTTTTGCAATTTGACGGCATACCCCAACTAAAAATGTAGGAGTTTTGGAGTTTGTTTGGACGCGCTAATTGTCTGGCCGTTGTAGCGTTTCAAATTTACAAGGTTTTACCGCTTTTGGCGGTTGAGAGTGTAAAGTTTTTGGCAAACGGTCATTATGACTGCCTTGGTACTCGGTACTAGTGTTAACTCTACTTACTATAAGATGGTGCTTATTGAGAGCGAAAATTACTTTGCCGTAAACATACGCTAATATAATAAACCATATCACCTATAATACGTACGTTTGTACACTCATATGTATGCAAATAAATACGCTTGCTACCTAAAATTTCTTCATGGTCATATGGCACTAGGATTACTCAATAGTATTGCTAGGGATAAAAATAATTTTTAGGTGCTAACATTGCTTATTTCCAACGATGATTAGTAAGATCTGAAATGAATCACCAGTCCAATGCACCCAGTTTATTAAGTCCAAGTTCCAACTAGCACGATTTTTACAACAACTCATACGTTTTGCTATATTAATAAATTTTGAACATTTTAACGTTCAGCAGTCTCATTTCTAGTCTGATCATCTTCTTCATCATCAGTATCTTCTTCACTCTCTGAACCCTCCTCTTCTGAACTGAATGTACCATCAGGAAGACTGTATATCCGTACAACAGCCTTGTTGGGGTCCTGAAAACAAATATTATTATGTCTACATTCAAAATAGGCAAGTACAGATCACTAAAATAACCTTTAGAATCAAGTATTTTCCTTCATTCAGTTTCATGCAAGTGTCAATAATGCATCTGAGAATTCCCCAAGCGTTTGGGAGAGACAGATTAATTTGAGCTGCAAATTCACTGGGAATAAACTGCTGAGTTCCAATGATAACGTGATTCGCGGTATCACGAATGTTTCTTCGTGATACGTATCCCATTTTCAGATACTCTGACCTGGTTAAAATAGCAACATAATATTACTTCAGATAGAATTTCGGAATATTCTCATATGGTATTGCAATTACCCAGCCAGTAAAGCAGACATAGTCCACTTGGCCAACTTGCAACTGTTGTTCTTCAGTTCTGTGGCCAGTACAGCACCGCGCTGTGAATCAAGCTTCCGTCTCCATTCTACTCCATTGCAGCTGCGATAATCCCACTCGTTTAGTGTCTAGATCAGAATTACAACAGTTGATACATGAAATCGCATTAAGAATTTTTATAAGTTGCTGTGTCAGGACCTTAACATTGATCAAACAAGTATCTCCAGCTGGGGTGTGGGTAACAGCATCATGCTCAGCTCTTGCCACAAGCTCTATGTTATTGCCCAGATCCCACTTTCTGTAACGGTAGGCTACCGAAGCAACATTGGGTGCATCTTGATCTGAAGACAATCGATTCTCATAAGTTTTTTTGTAATGAAAGTAAGAATGCTAATATTTCACTTTCCTATGTAATATAGGTCAGTCAGTTAGTCGGATACTGTAAGTCATGTGGGGAAAATTCAAATGGAACATGATTGCAAATAAAGTTTTTGCAAGCAACTTTACAAAGTAGTTGTCAGAGGCTGGAAAACTATAATATTGTCAGGAAAAGGGGTAGTTCACAGAATTTTAAACACAAAATAGGTTGAAATATCTTCTATCTTTCAAAAGCCAAGTTTAGTCTCTTACTACAACACTAAAAATTGAAAGTTGAGGTCACAAGAAATTTTTAGAACCACTGGCCAATCAGAAAACTGATGAAAAGAAATAAAAGGTAATAGGTATATATTATACTTACTCCGTATAAATGGATTGGACTTATCGAATCGAAATTTTTCTCCACGCTTCAAGACTTGCTGTGAAAAATTATGATTGATGTATGTTGCTTCCATTGCCAGATTTCTTGGAGAATTTATTGTATTTTCCTCCTAGAGATGAAGTTGTCAAGTTCCAAACAGAAATACTTGAAGATTCGATAGCAATATATGAAGGAAATTAGAGAATAATATTGAAACTTAATTAACTACCTGAGGAGGTTCATTAGCAGTCTCACTAACAGTAACCAGATCAAACTGCGAATCATCTCGCTTGTCAAAGAACAGCTTATTACGTCCGACACGTTGTGCTATGACGTCCCAGGAGTACTGGGACCGTGTGCAACACATGAGAGTAGCCAGAATACTGTCAGTTGCATACACATTGCCATGCGATTTTGCTAGTTGCCTGATTATAGGGTCATCAGTTGTGGTAACCTGGTAGAAAGAAAAATCAAAGATAATTAAACTTACCTTTTTCTGGGACAAAGATTTGGGTGGTAATTGGAAGGGAAAATATATGTGAACTCCAACTGGTGATGAGTTACATCAAAAAAATATTGTTAAGTTAAAAATATATTTAATACATTTAACATATGATGGGTTACCATATCATCATGGGAATATTCCTCAACAACATAAATTCTATAAATTCATACTCCAAGAGAAATTCTAAGGTTGCGACTCAGACTCCAGCTAAAAGTAGTTGACTCTTTGACAACACCCTGATTTGTATTCCCATTTGATTAATTTTTGACTCTGTACCAGGGATTTGACATTGACAGATGTTTATATCGACCAATAGCAGTTAGGAGCGTGAATATATTGCAACAAAAAACGCCAAGGAAAAAATCTAAATTTATGATTTGAAGTATGGTTTATGCTGAAGGAGCATCCCTTCTGCATCATATATTAGGGTTCAGCTTTATAGATAGATTGAATCTCATGATAAAAAGATATCTGTGAAGCTAGTTAAATCAAGTCATATAGATATGCTTGTGCTTAGAATTATTTTGAAGTATTCAATCAATTCAAAAGTTACCTTGTGAAATATTCGATTCACACGCCTCAGGGGGCGCTCTGCTTTCACACTAACACGATCATAAGTCTTGTCAAAGAATTCTAGTGCACCACACTTGTAGAGATCGATGGGTTCTCCAACTTCAGGCAGTTTCAATTTAGACAGACGAACAAAATCCATTTCTTCCTTAACCTAATATTACAATATTCTTAAAATTTTCCATACATTTGATAGATCCATTGATTTCAGTAGTTATGCTCAAACCTCCCAGCTCTCCAAGACTTGAACGGAGGCATCTCTTCTTTTCTGTTGATTTTGGAACTGTCTATTGCCACTCCAGCGTAGACGCGATTGACCATACTGCTTTTGCATTTTTCTTTGCAATCGCTGGCGATCTCGTTCTCTACTTTTTTCCAGTTTGGTGAGAGGAACTTGACCAGATTGGTTCTAATTAAATCGAAAATCTCAATGAATAAACATTACAAAGTCAACAGCCTGAATGTGGAAATTTTCAAATTATCAGTCTGATTTAAAATTAAAAATTAAATATAAAATTTCATAGAAGGTTCTTATTCAATTTAATAATTGTATGCATCAAATTTTACACCATCACAAACCTTACCTAACCAAATATAAGTATTCATAAATGATAAGATCAAAATAACGTTTCACTGTTATGAAAATGTAGTTGAAATTCAGAATATCCCTACAAAATATAGACCTTCAAAATGACAAAACTTAATGTGATTTTGTATGTTTATCATATGCATAAAGAACATCTGTTATACTTACCACCCCATCTCTCTGTTGTTGTCGTTGCTGTCTTTGTCTAAACTGGTTGAATCTCATTCTGTTTCTCTGGTAAGGTGGCTTTTGAATCTGTAAACCCAAACAATGTATTTTCTTTTACCTATTGAAGCAACAAAATGAATGATGACACACCTTGGAGTTGTCAACCAGCTGGAAGCTGCTTTCATCTTCATCATGGAAGTATGAGTACTGACTGCCCCCGCCGAACTGGGAATGATATTTATTCATGTACCGACGATCTTGGTATGTAGCACCACTCCAGTCAGAAACCTTGCATACAAAGAAAGTTACTAAAACATAACACAGAACAAATTGATACAATACAATAAAGAACTTTCCCTACCTTTCCAAGGCGGTCGCCTTTGCTAAATGGTTGGTAAGGCATATCCTTATATTTTTCAGGTACCTGCCTAGGACCCCAGCCATCAGGGTTGTCTTGAATTATTGGGGGAACAAATTTCGCCATGGTTAAAATATCATTTATCTGTAACTACCGTTAATCAGATGAGCTAACTGACAGTCTACACGCCGCACTTACGCGAGATCAAAAAAGGTTGATTCGAGCAGCTGGAAGCATAAGGCAGTTCGACGTAGACACCACGTGGTTGTCGAATACTGTACTCATGAAATGCCTCCGTCCAGTAGACGTTCAAACTCCAGCCTAAGAAAGGATCGACCCGGGATACCTTTGAATTAAACGTCCATAATATCATTTCTAATGGCCCAATCACGTTAAAAATTACTGAAATCTTTCTCATAGCCGTATAAATATGCAGTGAAATATTGGGTTAATTGGATCACACAACGCTGAGAAATCGGGGTTTATGTTGGGGGCTGAGGTTGAATAGCTAAAGAAATTCATCATTTTTATTCGTATAATCAATTCTGCAATTGGGATGATACAGGGGTGGAATTGTAAAAATTCTTTCACCGGAACGGTCCAACCAGCAAAAAAAAATTTATTGCGTTTTATGACGTCACGATAGCGTATTTTATCCCTGGAAATGTGATTGTAGGATGCCTACACGACGCATTTGGCCCGTGGGCCGCAGGTTGCACACCCCTGTACTAGGGCGCTCAAAATAGCTGGTTATATTTTTCATATCCGCAGTGACAAGCGACGCAATGATTTAACAAAAAAAAACTAATTTTCCGTCGAAAACTTTTGCCGAAATCGAGCGTTCCGGTAGTTCCACAAAATCATGCGATTTACCGGAACGCTGGCTGCATTTACCGGAACGGCGTTCCGGTGCGTTCCGGCACAATTCCACCCCTGGGATGATATATCAAGTATAGCTTATGTATCAAGTATGCATAGCAAATCTTATTACCTAAACACCTTCAAAATTACGATTATCTACATAGGTACCCACTCTACAGTCTACATTTACGCATATAGACTTGATCAGACCTCTGCGCACCCCGGGACGGTCCTTTTGCAGTCTAGAGTTTGTAGGCTAAGATAACTCTTGTGACACCAGTGTTACTCTTTCTCGAAAACCAAGAAAGAAAAACAAACGATAGTGCAAAAGAGTCACGAGTCAAATAAATGCCCAATAATTCGAAAGATTTATGTATTTTCAACATGGATATGTTACTACCGGTACTTCGCCGCCGTGACTTGACCGGGTTTTGTCAAAACAGCGCCACCTCGAGAAAAAAGAGTGCGCTCTGTTGGCCTGAGTCATGTGAGCCGCCGGTTTATTGAAATTAGAATGGATCGGTCTCGGGTTACTGTGCTATAAACACTTATAAATGATCTTCTGATGACCCAACCACGCTAAAATTAACACATATGATACGTAATGCATATATCAAAGTTCCCTGATTGGATGATTTGATTCAGGCTAAGTCCGAAAAAATGTATTTCGAAACTTGAATACTTATTTCGGGTTGGCCGTACCGTAATGCGTGACCTCGCGTTGAACAACCCATTATAACTCGCGAACCAAATGCCGTCCCACTATATACGAAATTTCACTAAATAACCCCTTATAACACGCGAACCAAATGCCGTCCCACTATATACGACATGTCATTGAATGCACAATTCCATAACGAATCCAAATATATAAGTCTCGTACCCAAGCTAACTAGTGGAGCCAGCAATCCGCTTTACAAGTCACCGCCTTAAGTAACTAAACCCCTTACTCGAGCAAAATTTCACTAAATAACCACTTATAACTCGCGAACCAAATGCCGTCCCACTATATACGACACATCATTAAATGCAGAATTCCATAACGAATCCAAATATATAAGTCACCACCCCCNGAGCTTATTGGAAATAATATTTATACAACGGCTATTGTATAAAATTGACTGACACTTGGTGCTTCAGTTCTGCTCATTCTGAACCTTTGCTGGCCAAAATAGGACTCGAGAGAATCTCGATTTATTTTTCTCAGCATAATGTACTTTGCACCTGCATCTAATGTTTCTTTTGCAATTGCAATCAATCCCTTTGTACTTTGTAATAAACCTTTTGCAGTTGCATCACTTAATAGCATGTGTCTTTTAACTACCTGGCTATTATCTGTAAACCTTGCCTCCACAGATTCCCTCCAAAGACTGAAATAACTGATGAATGATTCTTCCAACCATATTAACCTTTCGTCATCTTTTTTACTAATTGGTAATCTGTATTCTTTGTAGCTGGACTGAAACCCGCAGTTAGTTATGTCGAACCATTTGTCAATCAAACAAATAAATTCTCCAAGTGCTGCATAGCCCTTGATTTTCAGTGCACTGCCTATAAGATATAAGAACTGAACATACATACCTAACAGATATTTTTCTAGAAACATACCAACACTGTTCGAGAGTGTTTGTGCAGTTATGCTGACACTCATCTTTTCCCAAGGAGTAGGGTAAGCATGGGCATCTGACAGTTTGGGAAATATTCTGAGTTCTCCTCTTTTTATATCATCCTAAAGGTTGTTATTCATAATACTAAAATGCTTTTCACAAATAAAAACTTTTTGGGCCAGTATTCTTTGCTTGAGATTGTTGTTGCATGGGTCCCTGTATCGGTATATTACCTGCAAAATATAATAAGTAGAAATAATTCAAGTATGCT
>QXVX01001592.1:0-12537 GCA_013436065.1 Halocynthia aurantium | reverse complement strand
AATACGTTCTCAGTGCAATGAAATAAGGATCATATGAAAATCGTTATTACCGTCAACGCATTACCTGGAAAACAGTGGAAAACTATTTCAATCGGGAAAAAGAGATGATTTCCCAATGGCAAGCGTTTTTAATTTCCGTAGGAAGCGAAGAAAATTCCCGACACTAAATACATACAGCTGCGTGTAGAATCGTTTATAATGTTACGGGAAAGGCAAATAACGGGGAATTGAAGAGTAAGACCATTCCAAGAAGCTACATGCCATTCTTGTTCAACCACCGCCTTCAATAATGAAACGGAACAGATATTATTTATAAAGATACCAATAGGACGTAATGACCTACGCAATGACCTAACATATGCAAAATTGTTACTACGAGCATATAACTTATAATTATATGCAATGAACGATGCAGCGTCCTTAGAACTCATACAGAGCTCGTAGTAACAATTTTGCATATGCAGCGTCGGTTATTATGCTCCTATTGATATCTTTATAAATAATATCTGTTCCGTTTCATTATTGAAGGCGGTGGTTGAACAAGAATGGCATGTAGCTTCTTGGAATGGTCGTACTCTTCAATTCCCCGTTATTTGCCGTTTCCGTAACATTACAAACGATTCTACACGCAGCTGTATGTATTTAGTGTCGGGAATTTTCTTCGCTTCCTACGGAAATTAAAAACGCTTGCCGTTGGGAAATCATCTCTTTTTTCCCGATTGAAATAGTTTTCCACTGTATTCCAGGTAATGCGTTGACGGTAATAACGATTTTCATATGATCCTTATTTCATTGCACTGAGAACGTATTACCCTGAAAACAGTGGCAAACTAACAAACTATTTCAATCGGGAAATAGAGATACCAATAGGAGCGTAATGACCTATGCATATGCAAAATTGTTACTACGAGCTCTGAGTTCTAAGGACGTTGCATCGTTTATTCAATTGCATGTAAGCACAACATTATTCCATTAAGTATTCGAAAGGATCAAACTAAGTTCTCGAGGAAGAGTAGTTCCTTCTTATTCATTTGCTGTCACTGGTACGATCAATATACACTACAGCAATAGACTTTTCCAACGGTAAGCACGCATATAGGGAGTAGAAATGTACAAATGCCAGATGTTAACGTAGTGAAGACATGTCAAAACCGAAATTATCACTCCCACAATTTAACGTGAGAATATTACGACTCGATGGCGATAAAATTATAATTGGGAAATATAGAGAAGAAGTCTGGAAAGACGTTAGTGTAGAGATATTGTATAACGCCCATGAATTGGGAGATGGTAAAGGGAATGCTTGTAAGCAGCATTGTGAATTTAGAGATGAAAAAGTGAATGCTTGTAAGCAGCATTGGATATTTTAGAGTTGGAAGATTTGAATACTTGTAAACAGTATCGTATATTGACTTGGTGAATTAATGCTTGTAAACAGCAGAGTAATAATACTATTGTGATACTAACACATATAGTCGNAGAGTAGTTCATTCTTATTCATTTGCTGTCACTGGTACGATCAATATACAGCAATAGACTTTTCCAACGGTAAGCACACACACCGCAAACAGCAGATATCTTTGATCATATAATATTTATCGAATCATCTTATCAATTTTTTCTCCGATCTGTTCCAATATCATTTATAGACGATTGTGTAAATCTGTCATAACAGATAATCGAGGCCTCAGTTAATTTATATTACATTCATTTCAAATTACAAACATTATTTAATGACACATCGATGTGTCGCGAGTAATAAGGGGATATTTGATGGAATTTCGTGCGAATACCGGATCAAGTAACAGGGGGGTGGTGACTTATATATTTGGATTCGTTATGGAATTGTGCATTCAATGACATGTCGTATATAGTGGGACGGCATTTGGTTCGCGAGTTATAAGGGGTTATTTAGTGAAATTTCGCACAAATAAGGGGTTTAGTCACTTAAGGCGGTGACTTGAAAAGCGGATTTCCGGCTCCCCCAGTTAGCTTGGGGTATGAGACTTATATATTTAGATTCGTTATGCAATTGTGCATTCAATGACATGTCGTATATAGTGGGACGGCATTTGTTCAAGTTTCGAAATACATTTTTTCGGACTTAGCCTGAATCAAATCATCCAATCAGGGAACTTTGATATATGTATTACGTATCATATGTGTTAATTTTAGCGTGGTTGGGTCATCAGAAGATCATTTATAAGTGTTTATAGCACAGTAACCCGAGACCGATCCATTCTAATTTCAATAAACCGGCGGCTAGACACTCCGGCGGCTCACATGACTCAGGTCTCCTGTTGGGTTGTAAATTCCCTTCGGTTGGACTACGTTTGTTTTGTGTGTCTAGTACATTACGGCATTTTGACCATATGCAACGGTTTCCCTTTGACAGACTGTGTAACGATTTGGACAGTTAACCAGGAGCACAAGACGCAGTTAAACGTCAGCATACCTCACTTTATTTTGTTCAACAGCATCTTGTTTAGTTTATAGACTGCATTTTGCTCTAGAATAATACTACCGGGATTAAATAATAAAATCTGCTTGAGGCACTGCACATTCTTCGTTTCAATTTTTGCTTGTTTCTTCGGTCATATAGAAAAACTTTGCCAATATGATGGTGAGTTATGCGTATGGTATCTATCTGATATATGAATTTACTAACCTATCATGGTTATCATTTAACACAGCTCAGATATACAAGTTCATTTTGGTTAGTAGGGTTCTCCTTTGGTTAGTAGGGTCTGCAGCCCAGGGGTATCAGTACTCTGATTAAAAAAAAAGGCTATATATTTGTAGTAAGCATACTAAGGAAAACAACTGCACTGAATATAAAGTGTTGTTCCTCTTGAGACCCGGCTTTTTTAGTTAGGGCTATGGGTAGAGTGATAAGATTAATGCTTGAGCAAGGATATGTACCATGTCTCACATAATAATGGAACGTGGCGATAAGGAAACTAATGTGGAATTTATTATCAAAACTGAATATTGATTACCTGTTATGGATTGTGAAAATTATTAATATATGTTCCTTAACTGATATTCATCTTCAACGTATATTATTTATTTTCATCTAACTGATGCTCAATGCTCTTGTTTTCTCCTGCAGGACGGATTGGATGATAGTCCTGACCTGTTGTCAGGTGAAGGAGAAAAATCTCAGAGATCTGTCAGTGTAGACTTAACAGACAATTCGTTAGTGGTTGATATATCTGATGCACTCAGTGAAAAGGAGAAGGTGAAATTCACTGTCCATACTAAGGTGTGTTGTCTTTTTTGCCATTTCTGTTATTTTTTATTTAATACCATAATTTCCGGGCTATAAGGCGCTTCATTCTGAACCATTAGCTTTATCGGTTGATAATGCCTTGTCAACATGCGAGCATGAATGAAAATTTTTCCATGCGCCCAATTCTGTCTTCTCCAGCACATATGTTGCAGGCATATACAATCAATCAAGTGGGAGGAATTGGGAAAATATGTGGTTTACACTCCCAGCGTCGATTCATATTATGACTTCACTCATATGAAGAATGTAACATATCCCACTGCAGTGTACGCTGGATTTATTTGGGTCAGGTATGCAAGGCCCTAATGTATATGTCCATTTCAGTTCGTACATAAAAACGATGGGTGTTTACAAATCAAAGTTCAGGTTTTGGAGTGTGGTATGGTTACAGCTTGAATCGAGTGTTTGGGTAAGGCCAACGTCAGGGACATGAATACCACTAATTATTTTCGCAAACGTATACGGTAATGTATACACGGAAATTACCATAAATTGTTCTACTTTACAGACTCGTAATGTGTGAGTGTGACATTCGAATGCTCAACCTTTTTCTTTATATGCACTCTATTGAATATATGTGCATTATTAGTTGCCCTATATTTTGGTTAAGTTAAAGTACTAGTGTTTACTCTCACTTCTGGAACATTTCTATTTCTATTTCTAAAAAATTAGTATAGAATTATCCCATGTAAAAAATGATTCATAGATTTTCCGAAATAATTCCTTTCATTCAGCTCACACTGATTGTTGTAATGAATTACTAGAATCAATATGAGTTTTCAGCTATTTCTGTTGAAGTTGCTGAATCATTTTCCTGTTGAAAACATTTTCAGTTTGAACAATGTCGCAGAGCATTTATGAATTATCCAATGTAAAATACCACCGTTCAAATATTTCCTGATTGAAGCATTTCTTACTGCGAATGTACAATAAATTGCTGCAATTAATTTTCTTTAGTGTGTTAATAGTCTCATGATAACTTTCAAACCATGAAGAAACTGGAAAGTAGTAGTGGTAATTTATGAAGTGCTATGTGAAAATTACACTACCACTCTGATACTGAATTGTGTACATTGCTCTAAAAATATCTCCCAAGTACTCCAAATACCAAATCTGAAAAATCACAAAATTTGAACTTAACGCCATTTGCCATTTGATACGTACCAGTACGGTAACTGGTGACGTGTTTGGGAGACAGGAGGCGACAATTTGAAGAACACTCATTTACATTGTTTATTATGTTTGCTCAATTTTCTTATTCTTCTCTACTATTAAATTAATATATAGCTGTCAGGTATACTACAATGTAATATTTCGATAAAATCCTGTGCTATATTTAACATTCGCCGGAATTTGAAAATTTGATTTTAAAATCGTCTTTGCACATCAAAAATTTATGTATTTTGAACTATGTGAAAAAATTATGAAACACATCAGTGAAAAAGAATAAACCGAATCAGTCATTAAACACAAATTCCCATTAATATGAATTGGCTTACTTAAATGTATTACCAATTCAACCAAATCCTGAACATCGTGTGTTGATTTTGGTATCTAGCAGAAACCTAGAATCAGGGGCGTATCCAGGGGGGTTTTTGGGGGTCGGAACCCCCCCCCCTTTAAAAAAAAAAAATTAGACGAAAAAAATTTTTAATTTGAAAAAAAATTCTATTTCCCCATCAAGGTAACGCTTTAAACGTAATCGTTTCATTTAACTGCAATGTTGCCTTCGATTCATTAACAAATTCACGTCATTATACGGCGATTGACAATTAACTTGGCAATTAGAAATTTCAGAACCCCCCCCCTTTCAAAATTCCTGGCTACGCCCCTGCCTAGAATGTAAATGGACAAATTGTTCACTGAATTCTATTATATTTGCAGACTACTATGAAAGAATTTGAAAAGAATGAATACTCTGTGGTTCGTCAGCATGAAGAGTTCATTTGGCTGCATGATTCGTTGGTAGAAAATGAACTGTATGCTGGAATCCTGGTAAGATAGTGGAACTTTAGTAGCTGAACTTGCCTTTAAGAATTGCCTTTTCCGGTGTTTATATTAGAGTCCTAATGCATGAAAGTTTTTAAATTTATAATGGTAAAAATTGCTTTGTAATACGAGTAAATCGTAATACGAGCCTGGTCTGGGAACGAATTAAATAATGTAATGCGAGGTTCTACTGTATTTGTATAGTATTTGAGACCGACATTAATAATTATGGCATGTAATATGCACAAAAACAAATCATGTAAGCATATCACCACCTAGTCAATATTTTTTGTCACTCTCTGTTCATTTCACTATCTGCCTACTGCCCTGTAATAATACAGCTAGATGTTAAGGCGTGCAGCGCTTCCTCAGAACAACTGCACTATCATGAATTTACCACTCACCTAGCACACTAAGAAGTTATGGCTAATAAATCCTTGTTCAGATTCCACCAGCACCTCCTCGGCCAGATTTTGAGGCTTCACGTGAAAAACTCGGAAAACTAAGCGAAGGAGAAGGGTCTATGACGAAAGAAGAATTTACAAGAATGAAACAGGAGCTCGAAGCGTAAGTATAAAAGACGTTGTTTTCCATATTACAAGTACAATACTAATTTATTTTCGAAATTCAATATAGTGAATATTTGGCAATATTCAAAAAGACAGTGGCTATGCATGAGATCTTCCTCTGCAGAATTGCATCTCATCCTACACTAAGGCAGGATGCTAATTTTAAAGTCTTTTTAGTCTATGAGAGCGAGGTAAATTTCCTGTTGGTAAAGTACAGTAATGTAAAACATACAGAATAATACCTCTCATTGTTCATTGTAACAGTTGAATGTTCGTGGCAAAAACAAAAAAGAACTTCTGACTGGTTTCTTCAAAAATATCACCAAATCGGCAGATGAGACGCTGATCCTATCTGGACAAAAGGTAATTGCAAAATCTGCGAACAAACTTCTTTAGAATATAATCGTCGGCAACCCTCAAGTTGTCATAGAAATGGCATTCCTTTAGAGCAGTGGTTTTCAAACTAAGGGTCGCGATCCCCATTGATATTTGGCTATTAAAAAGTATCGGCTTCCATTGCGAAGTGCAACAACTCCCCTTTATTGCGGTTTTGCTATAACACCATTGATAAAAATATATATATACAATATTCAATTTATATAATACGCAAGCTCTGCTTGTCTCTGAATGATTTGTTTGTCTGTCTGATTTGTATCACAATAACACGAAACAAGAGATTGCTGTGGGAATGGTGCTGCCATATGTTCGCTTTGTCTTGAATATGCATAGGGAAAATTACGCAAATACCATTCTACCATTGAAAAAGACCGGAACTGAATTTGAATATCTGATCTACAGGTACTCCTCACTCAACGAATAACTATTTTCTGAAATTTTATGACAGTTAGTTTTATCAAAATGTGTTATTTTTGTGAATTAGTTGTGTAGTGAATGACAATCCTGTGAATGCTTCACATCCATTTAATACTGTTCTCAAATTAAACTTGCAAATTTTAGTTACTATCATTGTTTTTCATAGTATCTTTTTTTTTCAAGGAAGCAATATTAGTTTTGATTCATCTCAAGTTTTGTACATTTTGCAGGATAGTGATGAATTTTTTGAACATGAAAGATCATTTATTACCGAGTACCATTCGAGAATTAAAGATGCAACTGGCAAATCAGACCGATTAACCAAACTACATAAGGGTGAGTATAATTTTACCATGGCTCCCTGTTATATTATAATTTAATGGTTGTCATATCAGCTAGTACAATATTATCTTCCCCTCTATAGAATATGTACATGTAAGCATGTAAGTGGTAGGGCTCAAATCTTCAACTTAAAGGAAGTTTTTCAATAGCTATGGTAGCAGAATTACTATTCACATGGCTGTCATTGTCCAAATACTGTTTCAATAGTCTTGTTTGACTATTTCATTGCACTGGTAAACAATATCAAGAAGTAACAGTAGGAGTGGAATTTCCATATTCTGTCTAAATAAATCTTTAGTATTATTTTAAAATTAATAATGTTATAAACTAACAGCCTTACTGAAAAATTGACAGAAGCTTCTACAGTATTTCCCCGTATCCGTTCCAAGACCTTCCGAACCTCTTATATAACGTGATTTCCATGTACCGTATATACATATGGTAAAGTTAATTGATAAATTGCGCACAGTAAGACATTGCAATGAAAAATCATTTATCTTTGCCGTTAATTCGTGTGGTTTTTAACTAACAGCTTAATAGACTAGACAAGCGTCCCTTTTTTGGAAAGCTAGGGTATAGAGTCAGTCAGCCTAAGGTTTGAAACTTACAGGTTGGTGTTCTCTTATTTTTTTCAAATTTTTATTTTTTTGCACCTGAAACCGCCTATAACTGAAATTTCACATACTGAAACTGCGGATATGGCGGGATTACTGCATCTTATTTTTCCCTCTTTTTATTGTCTTCACAGCCTGCGCTGATGACTCCTCGAGTATTGCAAGAAGTCTTCATGCTCTCGCCACAGTGGAGTATTCCATCGGCAGCAGTCAAGAGGCGCAGTTCGACAGGTACTTGCTAATTAATGTTCTATAAATGCATCCTGCACTCTTATTGTAATCATTGTTTTATCAATGCTGCTAAGTGTGATTTGGAATGAGTATATATGGTATGTTAACACTAATAACTTGAACTAAAAACATTTAGCATATTTCGATTTTTCAATTGTCTGCAGGATGTTGCTGAAGGTCCATGATACGCTTGAAAAATATCGGGTATGTATTATTGCATGTGGTACTACTACCTCCATATATTTATGAGTTTATTGCTCATGTTCAGTTGGGACTGTCCTTGGCTTGAGTCCTTATCTTAGACAATTTTCAGGCCTATCCCAGTCAAATTACCATGGGGTGGTTTAGGAAACCTATAAAATCATGTCGAAACGGATTTAGGTAAACAAACATTAACAAACAAAGTCATTATGTACCTTCACTGTAAAGTGATACCTCGCGGTACGTCGCTTCGACCTACGTCAGATTCGACTTTAGGTTACTTTTCTAGACTCATTTATTTTCAACGAATGTGATTTTCCCTGGCATTATGTCACTCAGAAGCGTAGCATGGACATAATAAAAGGATGTAAAATTAACAAAAAAAAATAAAGTTGAAAAACAATTTTAAATATTACTGTACAATAGAAACACATTAAAACAAGATACTGCCGTGTTAACGCTTGGCTGCTAGTTCTCGAGCAAGCAAAACAAAGGCGGGAAATGCCATATGTATTTCGCATGAGCTTGCTTTGTCTTTCGCTGCTTTCTGTGAGTAATTTCCTGACTGTCTGTTTTAGCCAGGGACGTAAGAATTATGCTTCCAAGCATAATGATAAATAATTTTCTGCCGTATTTCAGTTCTATGGTTTGGTAAGTAGGTGTATCCATGAAGATACCCAACTCTGTTGTGATTGTTCTGATCTGGTAACTGCAGGCCTGAATAGTCATTCATTTCCATTAGGGAGCCGTGAAAATTGGTTGGGTAGCCATTTTCAGGTGCAGGAACCTGTGGCTTACTTTGTAATTGCAACACCCATTTTGTCTCTATAGCCTCTTTGACACTAACGTTATATCTGCCGCTGCTTGTATGTTAATCTAGGAGACTTGCCAACAATGTTACTGTCATAGGGCACAGGAATTCATATCAATTTCATTTGATACTTTGTGTAGTTATAACATTCTTCAATGTCTAAGTTCGGTGAGGGGGATTTGAAAACTAATTGTTGATAACCACAGAAAACACAAGGCAGGCTTTTTAGATATAACGCCTAAAATCATCCAATCTCCCGTCGCATTATATCCGAGTTCGAATTTATTACTGCAATTCGTGTTTACTAGTATTCACTATTGGAGTTGCGACAATGACAATGTAAGACAATGTAATTTTACTGTATATACAACCTAACCCTTATGTGGTGTTATGAACTACTGTACTTCAAAGAAACTGGAAGCCCGTGTTGCTTCAGATGAAGATCTCAAGCTATCTGACTTACTTCGTTATTACCTACGTGATACCCAAGCATGCAAGGTACTTTAATTCTTTTGGTTCTCTTTTTTTGAAAAATATTTAATGCAATAAATTATGCAGGATCTTCTTTATCGACGGGCAAGAGCTCTTGCAAATTATGAGAATGCAAATAAAGAATTAGACAAAGCTAGATCAAAGGGAAAAAATGTCAAACAAGTAAGCAAATGTTTCCTGTATTGAATAATAAATAAGCTACATACATATCAATTTTAATTCAGGGTTGTTTACCTCTTTCAATACAATGTGTTTGGCATTATGAAGACTAGTTGTGAATTAGCCATTAATGCCAAAGAGAGGCCACTATCGATTTTTTTTGCCTGCAAAGCTCTTATTGAATAGGCACCATATTTTAATTGCATCGTAATCTCACTGTATGTATGTATTCTAATTACTTCTTTTTGAGATGTCTTCAAATGCATGTTGTATCTATTACTAGCAAAGTTCCTTTTAGAAGTGGCAAATGGGCATCACGGTCATATAGGTAGAACATGGCTTAAATCAAGCCCAGTCAACGCCTTTTATTTTGTCCAGAATACCACTGCCCTGTTTTTTGCCACTGATTGTTTGTATATAAGTAGTATGAAATTTCGAGAACCTATGAAAAGGGGGAAATAATTGTTTTGTTAAATTACAAAAATTAATGCTGTTGCGGTACTCACAGGCAGAATCTTTGCAAATGGAGACGAGAGATAAATTTGAAAAGTTGTCGGAAGTCGGCAAGCAGGAGCTTACAGAGTTCAAAGGTCGCCGTGTGACGGCCTTCCGAAAAAATCTTATCGAGTTGGGCGAGCTAGAGGTAAAACATTCCAAGGTAAGTGTGGAATTGGTGAAATTTATCGTCGATTATTATACCTGGATTTACTGGTTTGACCAGGACATGATGGTTTTAAGTTGTTGGTAGTTCCAGTTAAATGGGCTTGCACCAGATAAGACGAACTGCCCATTACCTATTATCAACAACAGAATCTATCAAATCGCGATTTCCAGTTCGCGCTCTAACCGTTGTTAACTCGGTAACTGGATAACAAACATTGCGCTATCGGTAATATTGAAGTGAGATTGAAACCGTTACATAGAATGAAGTGAGTCAACGCTTAGCCAACTTCAAGGCGTTGGTGAAATGGTGCTACTTGTTCATGCAGTGGTAAGACATTTCGCTTCAATGCCGAACATTGTCGCCATGCATTGTACAAATAAATAGCAATTAACAATGCTGTAATTAAGTTGCAATTGGTGGAGATGCTCATCGCGCCTTGTTTCATAGGCGTACTTAGCTGACATGAGTGTTTAAAAATAACAATGCTAGAAAAAAAATCCCACAGTTGAGACGGCCAAGGTTAATTTAAATGCTATTCTGTCAGATATTTAGACTATTTTACTAGTGTAGAGCAACTCGTGCCAGAATGTATCTAAAATTTTCGAAATTCTCTTGTTCTGATTTATTCTAAGTGACAACATGGGTATGCTATTTTTGAAATATTGTAAGAAACACGAAAAACTTTACTTCTATTTGTAGCAATACACACCACTGCTCTGTTGGTTCCTAAAATGTCATTGTTGATGCCTTACCCTAGGTTTAATTATACTGGTTTTTGAATTAATAATTCTTGTTTCAGGCCATTGTGCAAGTCTTGAAAAGTTGTGTCACTGCAGTTGAACATAGTTGAAGAGATTTATTCTTGTCATAATGTACTTTTATCTCTTCTATTAATTAAAAAAAAAAACTTGAAACGATTTATACCTTTGATTATTATCAAAGACATTCATGATTTTTCTTGTTAATGCGTGGCATCAAGTCGCGTTGCAATATTTTTGATTTTACTTTTCCCAAGATATTTGAAAACTGATTTTTCTATGATTTCTTGGCACCTGTGACAATGTAGGGTTGGTTTTCACTTGGGGCCACTTTTTTTGGGAAAATATTTACTGATTATGCAAAACTGAATTGAACTTGGTGGAGTCAGTAGAAATTTATCATCATTAATCTGAATTCGATTTGCATTTATAGTCTGTTAACAGCCTTATAACCACAAAAAGAAGGTGCTGTCTCTGATGTGTCATAATATAGATATGCTTACAGCAGTATTTAGACTCTGCTATTCTTAATTGCTGGTTGGAACTATCTCAATGTTTTTTTCATCTACAGTTATTCAAATAAGCCAACCTAGATACTCGATGTTGAAATGGATATGTAAGATATACTCAAAACACTACTAAAGAATATATTTATATGCTCAAATGTAACAACAGATGTAAATATCTGCGGTTTTGTTATCTGAGAAAACGTGTAGCATCGTAAAACCCTACAAATGAATTTGCTGAGTTTGCTTAGATATGCTACAGTAAAGTCTGCAGTCGCTATGTTTGCAACTTTATCTTCTCTTCTTTGTAATATTAAAAATTATGAATATGTAAGAGACGGAAAGCATATATATGCTCTCAAATGTAAATGAAAAAGTTTGTCTTATGTCAGACTATACTTTCGAGTCTCCAAATTCGTGCCATTATTTGCCAATTTTTTTTGTCGGCACAAAACTCGAATTTTGCCCGGCCTTTTGCTTTTGGACAGTACACACTCTTATTTCCAGCACTCAACTACTGCTAACTATAAATTGTTTGTAGGTTTTCCAGGGAATGACCTTCAGAATTTGTGAAGAATTCTGGCGGATAATTGATTTTGTGCAAATTTTATTTTGCTTTTTCAACGATGTAATTTGGAAGCAATATAAAAGTCGTCTCTATCTATATCTGATTTTTATCATGCCACCTAAAATAAATAACTATTATATTATTCAGAAAATCGTATGTTCATTACCATAGTAAGTTGTTATATAGTATTCTATAACAATCATATCACTAGAATTGTACACAATTATGCAGAAGGCCCATTGTTGTCAATTGTAAAGTTGTCACATTATCACTACTTGCATCACCGTGCTTAGTTCACACCAATCAAGTGTATCATCNCACTACTTGCATCACCGTGCTTAGTTCACACCAATCAAGTGTATCATCTACATTCTAACTTGCGTGTGTTTGGCAGCAAACTATCAATGTGCTACACACAGATACATGAGCTGAATTTTCATGTCAACAGCACTGACTTCGGTTTCATCAGCACAGGAAGGTCTGTTACTTAATAAACACTCATCATCTCCAGATGAGGGATGTGGCACA
>QXVX01001585.1:0-11170 GCA_013436065.1 Halocynthia aurantium | reverse complement strand
TTTACACGGGTGGTCGAAGGAAGGAAATACGCATTGGGGAATTCGGATGCGATAAGAACGACCTCACTTTATGTCTGAGTAGAGAGTAGCTACAGTATTGAATAAATTTTAGTCAATTTCACATTACGAAGACTATCTATCCTACCTATAAACCTATCTATCAAAGTTGGATGTATATAGGCGAACTAGAATTGTTACCTGATGAGTAACTATTAATATTCTATTTATATTGAAATGCATGAAGTTTATTCATTGGTGTTGGGGCTGATAATAGTTTCTGGTGTTGGGGCTGATTATATATTGAAACCATTCATCGCTTGAAGCTATTTAAATTCCTGTAATAGTTGCAGAATTTGCAAATTTTTGTACGAACATTTACTGTTTTAACTTGATATATTAGAATTGCTCAGCTTTAAGAATTCATGTATTTGATTTATCATAAAAATATGTTTTTAGTTAATAATTTTCACGGAAGTAAGAACAATATTTTGTATTGCATTTACTGGGGTGCAATGCACCACCCCTATTCTTATTATTTCGTGAATACATTCGAAAAATGTAACCCGAATGAACTCTCTTGTTTCCCCTTATCTCATATAACACTTCGTTTCATTTCACAAACATGTCGAAACAATAAATTATCACCTCTTCATTATCGTATTTAACACCGTATTGTTTCATCACACATATACAATCGGCGGTAATTGTAATTCGAACAATGCAAAGAATTTGAAAAATGCTTTTGCCCCTCTTTGTAACATGATGGTGAAAACTATGACATGTGGAATATGGTTGAACAATTGCTCATATGTTGGAAGATAATATTTCATTCACACATACGAATGTACACGCACAAACTGATAATTCTCCAGCTAGTGCGCGAATTATGATCAGCTGATGTTTTCTTTATATTTCTATGCTGCACCTATACCTATATATAATACAGTATATGTAATATCAACATACCAGGAATTCCATACCAAACACGTGCCTTATCCTTTATTTAATTATTCTCGACCCAAGTTCTGTTCCATTATCATACAACGCATTCAATCATCACTATATAGAGGAGATATTACAGTATACCCTTAACAGGTGTTCATTTAGCTTCGTTCAAAGGTACAACACCTCCCGGCTTAAACGTATTATTATATCATGTAATAAATGGGCGTTGTCATTTGCTAGAGAACGATCGGAATTCGAGAAACACGAGTCGAATAGAAAGCAATAAGAGGTCTGGTATGTGATCACGTAACCTCCCGGACCGGGGGTCAACCGCTCTACAAGCCGGCTCTGCTCGGCATATACAATATTACATGAACATCCAATACATATCATTTCTATTTTTACAAATGTATGGAATGCTCTCATTCACACGTTGCGCAGTCATATGCGTTTCATAGATTTTATCGCATTGATCCTGAATAATACATGCATACAACAAAATCATCTATTGCTATATATGGGCAATAGCAGGTGTGGTAGGCGTTACGTAATGATTTCGTCATGATCAAAATCATTGACGTAATGACAGTTGTAGTGTGCGATGAAATCAACAAAATAATGTGACCCCGGTTTACGAACATAAAGAGTTTCACCAGTCTGGTCCATGAGGAGCTAGTCATGGGCACAGGTAAGGTTGGAGACATAGGCTCCATTTCAAATTCAAAGTATTTTTGTAATCAATGCTAAATATATATGATATAACTAAATACGTTTCAGCGTACATGACGAAGTACATCTATCTTCAAGTATACTCTGATTTCTATATCAATATTATTCATAAGGTTCCCGTTGCCTTTACCAGTTGGAGTGTGCGCCTTTAATCGTGTCACATGCCAAATGTCCCACCGAGCTCCACTTCCACCAAATGGTCAATGAAGCATGCAACCTTTTAATTTCTAACTTTCTGTCTATTTACTCGATGTTATTAGGCTTACAAACGACTTCTGACCTTTAAAACCAAGTTAAACCGCTTAAATCTTTAAAGACACAATCACGTTTTAGTTGTATCTAAACATTCTTATTCTGAATCAGATTACAAAGTAGTTTACGGTTCAAGCACAACACAAATAAGATTTTAGTGAATAATAAGTTAGGTCGTGACCTTTGACATGGAAAAATAAAGCTTTATTTCACCAAGGAAGGATTTCTTGACATATATTAATATTATTTTAATAGGAAGAAGAAACCATATCAATAATTATTAAGTATTTGTTCTCATTTTTTGCGGGCTTATTTTCTAAAATTCGCAGTTCTCTGAAAGGGAAGGATGAGGATAATTTGACATGCCCAAAAAAATCCATTTTCACAGAAATTCACTGCACAAAATGAATAGTACAACTTATACACAGCGCTAATTTACAATTATGGAAGTCAAAATATGGGCGAATCAATGTAGTAGTGAAATTAAGTTTTTCTGAGTTTACCAACAGGAACAAAAGGACTCCATATATAGTACCGAGAAAATAAAAAAGGCGAAAAGCGCGGTACTTAAATAATAGAATGCCTGTCGTAATCGTCGGGAAACAGTGGTTTACAGTCGTGCGTAAGTTCAGGTCATTAGTTTGTAAATATTCCCGTTCGTCGTTCACCATTGTCTCAAACTTTCTAATTAATCTGATCACGAAGAATGTCAACGAACGGATTTAATCGGATTAGCGAGATCAAAACCAAACTGAGAAGGCTTCATGTCAAAATTTGACAGGATTAACAATTGGTGAAGGCCATAGGTGAAACGAAGATTAATTAATGCAATTAATCGCGACTTAAAAAAGAATCAATTTATAGAAATCGCTCCACCGATTTACTTGAAGGAAATCTCAATCATTAAACTTTGCCACATATTTTAATTTGGAGTATGGGAAATTCATTTGTAATTTACATGTTAGTCACTGGAAGAAATGCTGTGGTCATCTAAGATTAAAATTGTGGTAGGTTTGATGTATATTTGAATGGGCGTTGACATATATATCTATATATAAGAATTATATGCAAGTATTAAATAACACATATTTTAATTTGGAGTATTAAAAGGGGAAACTCATTGGCAATTTACCTGCTAGTCACTAGTAGAAATCCTGTGGTCACCTAAGATTAATATTAAGGTAAAGTGACAGATGGTACGATGGTAGTTCCAATATCTATATACAATGGTGAGCTTGAAAGAAGTATATTTATATATGTAAGAATTATTCGAATAGTGATTGACAGCTGAAAAGAAACTAGACAACTACGTCATACCGATTACGTAGTCGTTGAAAGTCACCTATGTGGGACTCGAACCCGCACCTCCAGGGTTACATAATGACCATTCCCGAACAGCTCTCCTGATATAACAATTTGTCCACACTGGTCATTCTCTCTATTTTTATTTACGAATTTATATTCTTCAACTGGATGCACGACATTTATTAGCATGTTCGTGTTCTATGTGATCACCAAGCTAAGTATATTTATATTTATTTCTAATATATTTACGACAACATAATTAGCAAGCGGATGCACAACTGATTGTCCAGGCGCCTCAAATATGCTGCAAATTTTGAAGTGAAAAACCGCGGATTTACGAATAGTAGTTGCCTAGTTAGGATAAGAACTAAATATTTATTCTTGAAACCGCCACTGCAAAATTAAGCGCCACGGCGGCGCCCTCATGTCTTCCGCAACTTGAATTATCTGGAAAGTCAAGTTTCGACGCATTCCAAACTACTGGAATAATTATAAGGCATAGTGAATTGGAACCATCTAACTGTCACGAGCGGAAATAGTCGCTAATTTGTATTCTGGGAGTCATAAAAATGTTAATTATGATTCGCAGTCCAAGCTGGGAGTTAAATATTGCCCGATGTTCCGATAATCTAACCAAATACTCTTTGGAAACCGACATACTTGAAATCCAACGAGAAATAATAAAACGCAATGGAACACAGTAGGTAAACTTCGGTAAAGCAGTTTTGGAGGCGTATATATTTGCTTCCACATCCAAATTAATATTAAGGTAGAGGTGATATACAAAACGATTGTAAAATTTATTCATTCATATATTTATTCCAAATACCNCAAATCTTTTTTAAATCTTAGAAATGGTTTACGGACAAACGGAAATCTACATAGTGCCTGTACAATGTGCTTACACGATTTCAATCCAGATGGTCGTATGTATGAAATTTGGAAGTCAAATGTTAGAACATTTAGCTGGTGAGCTCCAAGCATCCGATATTGCTTGCAGCGCTTTGTATTCAAAATCTATACCTACTGCAACTTAAAGTCGCTTTCATGAGAGCTAGCTATGGAAAAATGAAATTACAGAGAACTGTCAAACAGACACAAGCGAAGTGGAAGAGGTCTAATGGATGGTTTCCCTTTATTGAAATTACACAAAAGAATTTTCATCCTATAATTTTATCTTAACGCGTCTCAGTTCCGATATCTTAAGAAAACATTCATCGAATTCCGAATGTAAACATGTCCATAGTCTGCATAAGGAATGCCTGTGTCCCATATCGTGTTATGGAGGAATTCAATACTATAAACTTTACTATTTACCGTATCTGTTGGCGTAAACGTTTGGTCTTGAAGCAAAAATTTCGCCCAAAACTAAGGGTCGACTAATACGCCGATCATAAACTTGTCGATATATGGCAGAGACGAAAATAAAGCCGTGACACTACAAGCAGGCCTACATTCATACGGTAGTGTACTAATTCTATCATGATATTCTTTTACCACAATTTGTATGAAAGATAAAAATTGTACATACTACTTGTATGATAATATGATCGTTAAATTCTTGATAGTCAGAAGGGAATGTTTCTGCCTTGCTTCGGGAGCCGACATGTCGGGTGAATATAGGCTAAAACCCAAAATACAACCCATCAATTCAGGGTCGACTTATACGCTGGCATAAACAGTAAATATTACATTACAATTCTACTTTACTATATGCACTAATACAACCCTGATCACCTAATCCACAATATAATGAATTTATAGGATTATTTAAAATACTTGCTTGCAACTGTATGTGAAATCCATATTTCATGTGGTGCATTTAAGCTGGTACCAACGAATAATAACTATGAACCGATGAAACATCCCAGCATATACCCGGAGTAAAAGTAGGCCTAGCAAATTTTCCGTTGTCAGAAAACTCCATTCAGCAAAATTCCCCATTTACGCTGCTACTCACAATTTCGCGTTGTGATTATTATGCTTGCATACTCGTTGGATTGTTTACACGCCGAACTTAAACCAATGCCAAAGTATCACATTAGCTTCCTGTAGCGAACATTTCATTGAGAATTTAATCGTGAGAGATTTCACTTGGTTAGCATCGAATTGGCGTCGTTCTTGTGTTCATCAGAATCTTCCCATGATCGAAACAATAGCAAACCGGCTATACAACACAACTACGGTTGAGAATGTATTGTGTAGGTTAAAAATAACACGAAAGGAGCTGGTTGGTTGGCTCTCTTATCGGTACATTACGGATAAGTTTTGTGTGTATAGCTGGAATGTAAGTAAGCAAGTATACGTGGTGATGTAATGGCTTGGTTATTGTATTGAGTTTTCTATTTCTATCAACTGATGAAATGTGAAACTATCGTGCTGGGGAATCTAATTTCGTAAGCTGAAAGCTGTGAACAATATAAAACGTGATACAATGCCGAATGCTGTTAACTTTTCTTTGCTTACTAAACGAATAGAAACACAGTTATGCGAGTATAAGTGAATAGCATTTAGTTAGTTAGCACTACATGTTACTGAGGTTACAGGGTACATACCACTTATACCAGTAGTGGACTGGGTCTTAAAACCTGCACAGGCATCCTTCACCTACTACGTCACCCATTAGTCCACAACGTGCAGTGATAGGTTATAGCTATAGCTTTCACTGACCTAATCTGACACTGATACTGACAAATTATCAGGTGTGGAATATTTTGCAATGACTGCAGTTAGTACAAGTAAGTAAAGGCGAATTTCAAATGAATGATTTCGAATGATCAAACTGTAGTTACAGAATAAACTTATTACAGACAGCAAAGCGAGCAAGCTTATTCATCGCTGTTCGTTCACGTTAACATATTACAAGTAAACTATCATTGATGGATTCGTGTAGGCGTCACGTTGCCCGAAGCTCTTCCCCTATAAAGTTTATAACAAATAGTATCTTGAAGAATATAGATACAGTAAGCTAATCGATAATTCTCCAGGCCTCAACAACCTACATACGTACACGACTCCTATCATCATTCAATCGTAATTTAAAAAAAATATACTTTAAACAATAACGTTGCAACTGAAGGAACAATAATTATGAGCACGATAGGTGATGAGTAAATAGTTGTTGTAGGTGACAAATGTGACACAGAGAAGGGAAGATATCACTTGCAAATGCAGTGCAGTGGTTTTACAGGATCTTGCACACCGAGTCACACATATATTGTACTGTACAGTATTAGTAAGTTGGCATTGGCACTCCTTGGTAGTCCGAATTAGAGCAAACTACGACTGTCAAATATCGACATAGTAATGGTTTTATGTATGTATAAATATACTCAATTATTCTTGCGTCATTGCTTGCTACAAATTATCTTATCTAAGTTCTGTACAGTAACTTTTGAATGACCTTAATGTCACTAAGGATATATTCCGCAATCACAACCGGAAGAACGAGATGAAAGTCTCAGGTCCTAGGGGACTACCACCACGAATACGACACGAATCAAAAGGTTCCCAATTGATATATAAACGATTTGGTGAATCGAAATCTTATTTGAAGAAGTTTTAAACTTATAAAGTACATTTGCTTGGGCGCGTGGTTTATTTTTACCTAAAATAGATGTAATATACATATTTCTTTACTTATGATATTTTGATGTATTCACAGGCAAGATTATCCCCGAGTATTTAGTGATAAGATAAGATTAGAAACTTTGATTGATAAAAAAAGTTTTATTCCAGTGATTATTGAAAGAGTGAAACTGCAGTTCCCAATTCAGTACGTTTCTAGGCAAGTGAACACTCGTTCGTATCTGTGTTTACTTAAGCTTATTTCCGCTTCTTTGACATCAAACAGAAGATTATTCATACAAAGTATATAGGATTTACGAATGTAATATTCGACCCTTGACGGATACTCGTTAAATCTCTCCTTTCCAAATCAAATGGACCGCGTGTGGTCCACAAATTATTACAAATCTTAGCAAGTTAAGAGGCTGATTAGTAAATACCTACTGCACACTATTGACCAGCGCCAGAGTAGCAAGCTAAAGCAAGTAGCTATAGGAGTTGTAGATAGAATAGAATGCATTTTTTAATCTGTATAGCTAAGTTGAAATATTGCTGTTACAAACTCTATTGGGAATTCTTGTTAGGAAAAGCTGTTGGAAGTTTCATATCGTAAATGTCGGAGTATAAGTCAAATCTTGATGTATAAACAATCCCAGAAAAACTAGGAGACGACTATTACGACGACTAAGTTGTCGATACATGACAGAGACGGAACAATCTATATCCATACTGTATTCTACAAATTCTGTCATCTCAGTCTTGTACCAAAACTTGTATGGAAGATCCAATTTTTATACACTACTTGTAAACTAAGCTGCTGGTTAATACATACAAATTCTTGAAGTGTTGCTGCATTATTTTTGGGTCGACTTATCCGGCAAATATAGACTAAAACCTAAAAGACATTTCAGACATTCAGGGGTCAACTTATATGCCGTTATATACGACAATCCAAGCATTTTGCTTTTACAACGGGACCATTTGAAACCAGGAAAATAAATAAGATACTAGTATCCAGCTAGTTAATTCTACTATTAAAGATCAAGAAATACCAACCCTAATTCGACAATAATTGCTAGGTATTATCAATATTCAATTTCCTTAAAGATCTCGCGCCATACGTCAGTTATAAGATAATCGTTTCATGGCCAGTAGTAAAGTTGAATATATTTCTATAGAAACATAATAGCTCGAAATTGGCTAATTTTGTCGAATAAAAGTATTTTACAAGATATTGTGTCGCATTTGTATTAATACCTACGTCACGGAAGGAATAATTGCTCATAATTTTTGGTATCGCGATTTTGAACACAGGGAATTGGGCTAAGGCTTGGCAGTGACTGTTCGTAATGAAATTTAGGAAACCGCCGATCTAAACTTAGTCTTATTCCAGAATGAGATTCTTAGACAGATATGATTAGATATGTATGTACAGGAATAAAATGGATTAGAATGCGAAAAAACAAGCAAAAGTCAACTAAATATACATTTTTAAAGTTTAGAGATCACTGGCCTATACAATACGTTCCGCATCAACCGAATCGTTAAAAATGTCTATTCGAAAAATCAGTCAAGTTTATATGAAGGTTATAAAGGTATATTGATGCTCAGACAACCGTTCTTAATTAACATTGTTAGTTATTTCATAGCTAGCTCTGTATAACGCTTTGATCTTGTTGACTCTATAAAGTGCTAATAAAAAGGAGGGAAGGGGAACTAATTTAAGTTCGAGTGCAAATCAAGTTCACAGCTATAAAAATTCCTTTCTATTGTTCAAGCCGAGTCTTTTGTGTTGAGTAATAAAGCTTGCAAACAATTCACTACAACTGGGGGTCATAAACCTCCGCGAACAACTCGTAAACATTGTTAGCCAAGCGGGGAATACGGAATTCTTTACAAGGCCGGTTAATCCAGGCCTGTTATGTTAGGGTGCTGGAAGATATGATGCGTAATAGAAGTAATAGCAGTTTTCACGTTGTATATGTAACTATAATGCTTCTTGAGTGTAGACGTAATAATGTTATTATAAAAGAATTATAAACAGAGATTAAGTATAATTCGGATTGAGCAAAGGTAGTTGTAATAGTATAGTTATGTTAGGATGCTTGCAGATACGATGGGTGAATTGTAGTATCAGAACTTTTCACGTTGTGTATGTAACTATATGTTTCTTGAGGGTAGAGTATGTTATAATGTTAAAAAATATCAGGTTTATTGTACGTTAATATTATAGATATAATATATAGAACAAGTAGGCCAATGGCCTTGGGCCAACTGCAAGTAATTTTTCGCGCAGCATGTCAGCATATTTGTTTCAAGTGTGGAATCTATGATTTTGTACAGTGTTTCGTTTGTTTTATACACTGCAGTGTTAAATATAATCGAGTAGGTCGATACTGTACATTACGTATATGAATTAAGTTCAGTTATTGTGAGGTCATAGTATTTAAAATTCAAATATATATCCGCATCCAATTGCTATGAAGTTATAATTCTGAATTTACAGATGATACCATTGTTATGCTCATGTAATATGCTGAATAATAATTAGAAATAGCCTCCAGGGATCAGTATTTGATACATGGGATAANCGTTTATGACATCATTTAAAGTTGCATACAGAACATAACACTCCCGCAAAGTCATACATAATGCATATCTAATTACCACCACAGCAGCCACCCATGCAGCGTTTGTGTTCTTCTTGATTTCCCACGGGACTTAATTGTATATTCGGTCAGTAATTGGAATGTTGCTTATACGTTTACTGAAATCAACCATTACTAATTAGTAAATAACAGGATGTATTAACGAATAAGGTCGACACCGTCCAACCGTGAGACACCTTCTGTACCTGCCTTAGGGTTGTTTTTATTTGAAATGATATAAACGGAAAATCGTTATGAGAAAGGTGACATATGTTTTGTTTATAATCGGAAATCAAGTGAGTTTTATTTTCGTGGTTCAAATTCCGCTGATATTTTATAATTTGTTACGTGACCAAGTTCAAGTACTGTATTGCCTACGGCAGTTTGACTTCAAGGTTTGCTTTGTCTAAAATACTGTTATCTCAAAATAACAATCTTCATATTGTATGGGCAAATTTGTTATGCATTTTAATGTAATAACTTATTACTACCAGACGAAATAATACTGCTAAAATCCCCTATATTCAGTAATTAATAGCTTCATATACTAAAATATTATATAAAAACTCATAATGTGTATGACAGTACTGTACTGTTGAGTAATGGGCAGACACGTGGAACATCATACATGAGGGACCAGGAACGGGATTCTAAGATAGAATGTAGATTGTAGGAAGAGAATTTCCTTATAAAAAAATAATTTGAATAAATAAAGGCACCACAACACTTTACACCTTATCTGATCACCAGTAATTTATATCACTATGACCTATATTACAAACTGAAAATTGTAGTCAAGTTATTCTTACAGTCCTTAGGTCTGAATTCAGTCCTGATTATATATTTATATCACACAGCTTGAAACGTAGTTTTTCAGAAAATTATCATCGTACAAAACAAGCAAATTACAGCTCTCTATGTCATTTGGTTTAGTCATGGTCTGGATAACCAGTAATTAAATAACCAGTAGGTAAAAATATTTCATGCAGACATTCCGTAATAAAATCTATTCATTTCTTTATCGCGTTTTTACTCAATTAAAGATTATAATTAATCAATAAATCTTGCGTTCTGTAAGAAGCAATGAAACACCTTAAGCCATTAACCTTATATTCCGTGTCAGCGACTACGATGAACCCGTTTCAAAGCGGTAAAAACAACGCACTGTCAGCGCCTATTACCGCAAAAATTTACAACCGTTTTTTTCTGTGAGCCGAGATATGCAGAACAACGTAATGCGAAAGGAATGTGACCCTTCGAGAATCTCTTGTTTGTGTTTAAAATATTGCTGTTGACGGTTGGTTGGTTCGTTATAAGTAAAAACGATGCTACTGTTATGACATGCTATGCTACACCGCTTGACCAATGCCCTCAGCGATAACTGAGAAATTATCTTCAAGATGGAGGTCAGATATTTGGACATAGGCGCAATTTCAGTACTTGCCATAGGTGTGAACTTTTAGGCTATGACCCTTCAAAACATTTAGATAATACGCCGACCTCTAAACGTAGCGATAGATAGAAAAAAATTACAGATAGTGAACTATCTTATCTGTTAGTTAATATACCGCGACATTCAGATTATTTCGAGACATTATCGCTATTACAAGATATTACTTCAAGAAAAACATCACCATGTCATGACGTTACCTTGGCCTCTTGCAATTGTTAACAAGGCCTTGGCCCACCGCCTGGTTGTGAATCTAGGTAATAACAAAACCTTG
>QXVX01001582.1:0-15127 GCA_013436065.1 Halocynthia aurantium | reverse complement strand
CAATCCATGGTTAAGTTAGAAAGTCCATTCCCACCTTCTCCCTCATAAGCTACTTCAAAGAGTTTCCCTTTATTCTCCGACTTGGTGGAGTCCAGCTTATTCAAACGTTTGAACTATTTATGTCTATTTTCCAGCATTTTTTCCAGTCTATTTTCCCCATTACCGCGATGAAATTATCGGTTCTTCGGAACATACCTTCGGAACATATCTAAATCATGTCGGAATAGCAACGGACTCACTTTCGTTCTACGTGTAAATGGCGCAAAGTAAAACCAATGACCACTGCCTTTACCGAAGTGTCAGCGAAAAACTGTTAAATATACATAAAGAAATCAAACCAATTGTAAAAATATCGCTCATTCATAAATCCCACTTTTATTTTCCTGGTTTCGTTGTCTTACTAAGTTCAAATTACATTCACAGTCGTTGAAAACCAGAGCATTAAAGCAAAACCAGAAAAATTAATTTCGAACAAAAGACGTGCGAGGCCTGCTTCGAGACTACCGGCATTCTGTTTACATGCAAGCGCTTTTCTGACGTCATGAGGTCAATTCACGTCCCCATTTCGCACGCCCAATTCCCACCCTGATTACAATTTGCTTGTCTTTAATGATTGATAGAAATTATTTCGATATTTGTTATAGCTGTTTAAATATTTGTAAATAATTAACCAATGCAATTTTGATGCTGTGCCAAATATGGCGCTTAGTCGTCTCAGCTTCTACTCGCCAATAATTATTGCTATTCGACTTGAATAATTTCCAGTATTGCAGAAAAAACGAAATAATTTCATTGGCTATGATGTAAATGCAAATACCTTCAGCATTTAGCAGTACACCTTTAGCTAGAGGCGACAATGACGTATATAAAATACCACTGTGTCGCATTCCATTCATATATTGCAAGGATGCAAAGATGTTAAAAACTCTTTTGCGGAATTCACAGAGCATAGAAGATGATTTTCTACTCCCTTCGGTTTCAGCGATCGTCACCAATATTATCACATATTGTATTTCACACAGTAGATCCCCAAACTCTGTTATTTAGTCGTATCCTTATGTAAGAAAGAACATGAAGAACATAGATTACTTGTAATGAAACTAGTCGCTCAGGGACCTATTAGGCTTTGACGATGTTTAGTTCATTGCGTTAGCTTGATAATCACAGGATTCTTACACGGCTGCTTTACCCGCAATTTAACCCATCGACTCGAACGCCTATGTACATATGGCCGATAGAAAACATTAGATTTGATCTCCAAGTTTAAAAATAAATACTGTTATTCGCTGTAAGTAGCCCGCGGGCGAACATCGATTGAACTCGACCATTTTTGCCACATTTTCAAATAATTTCAAAAGTAAACTTTAAACTCATGTCGCACATCCTTCCACACCTTTATCAATGGCTACACTTTTACCCTTTGTGGGGGCAGTAGAAGTGGAAAGGGGGTCCGAAACGACTCGTCAAGGGAGCGCATTCCTTCTCAAACAAACATTTTAGCAAATAATGATACGAACACGCCTCCACACAGTGAGATAACTTCAAATGCATTTTTTGTTTATTTAACTAACATTACAAAGTTTGGTGATTGCGTACTAGGATGAAATCCAGCAGAACCAATAAGAAAATTTAAATTGAATATCACGCTCAGTGATATCCCCACAACTACATTCCACTCTGTAGCTTTCGTAAAAGATAACATTCCTTGTTTTATAGGCATGCACTCGCAAACTGAGGAAAGAATTGGTTGTACATACTGATACCTATTACTATCTTATAGAGGTTTTCAACCAAGAGGGGAAGTCCTCTCAAGAGATGAATTTCGGCATTTCAGGGAGGGATTTGGATCATAGATTCGTGGATTCAAACTGTTAAAATTCCGATCAGACACTCTGCAGAATTTGTGAAGAAAAAAGTTTCCTTCGCACTTTTCATCAGTATTTTATGTATATTATTTTGACTAACTATCATGGAAAGGGGGGTAATTACATTCTGAGATTCGGTGAAACAGGGGTGAAGGTCAAGAACCCCCTGATCTAGCAAAAGTATATAACGAGCACTCCCTACAATGACTTCTACTTTCAATACACTGCAAGTAGAAAAAGCACCGATAGCAACATAAAATTGTGTTATTAACTTCGAGAACATTTGACAAGTTCTCAGCCATCCACAGTAAGTGATGAAAATTAGAGCGAATTGTGCCATGTTGTCATGAAAACTATGTCAGAGAAATAACAAGAATAAGAAATGTAAGACTGTTATGGATTTTCATGCAGCTGTCTAAAGACTACGGAGACATATAGTTTATACCAAAACATCTCGGTGGAAAAAAACAATCACTGAGTATTTGTCATTGTCTACAGATGGATATTTGCCCTATAATTTGGTCACATCAAAGTCAAGTAATATCAAGGACATGCTCTCCTCATCTGTGTTTCGATTATACCACCATTCAGATAATTCATTCAATATAAAATTGATACTGGGTAACTTTTCATACTCTAATGGACTGTCAGGAAACATTCAATCTATCTCCAGAGATATTTCACAATCAGGTTGTTGGAATGAACCCTAGTGGTTAAGTGAGGAGTGTCTTTGTAGCAGATATACACGACTAAATTTGAGTTAAGAGTGACTGTCCGATATTTGTCTTTTCTTTCTGCTTGACTACACTTTTTGAGTCATTCGTTAAGAGTATAAAACAGATGTATGAGACTAATGACAACAATAACACTGGACAATATGGCAGGAACATTAAGTCATAGGTTGTCTTTGTGGAAGAAGGATCATAAAGAGTATCCAATTCTTATTATGACAAATGTTATTGTTGATATGAATTCAAAGGGAATGCTCATCAGAACTCAGGAGTTTTTGTCAACAACAATAACTAAAAGCTAGAAGAACAAACTAGATAATATGAAAACAAGTACAATGCATTCTGAAAAGTATCCACTCGACCCTTCAGATATTTATGTACCCCTTGGACTGTATGATAGACCTCTATGGGTCAGTGAGGATCACTATGGGGGGACCATTCTCTATTCACTACACTACTTGTTACACAGTAACTCATTGTTAATCAGACGGCAATAATAAACGGTAACTACAAGCAGCAGGGCTGTAAAGTCGGTACACAAACATCAGAACCAGTAGAACTATTAATATTAACTTTATATACTTCTTTATCATTATCATCATCATCTACGGAACCCATAGAGACAATATTTCCAATGTGCAAAGGGTTCAACGTTTACAAATACGTAATGTCTTGAAATTTGCAAAGAACTTGGAGCCAGTCTTCAATTTCTAAAAAATATATCCAGGAAGAAGGAATATGAAAATCAAATAGGTATTTGTAAAATTAGATTTTTTTGCATTGTTTAGAATTAGCTGACTCCAGTAACCCAATAGGTGTGTTATCTTAAAACAGTGATTCCCAAACTTTTTCACTCAACTTCTCCTTGGAGCAAGGCCACCAATCGCACCTCCACCATTGTTTTATACTCAAGAAATAACTCAAGTGTACGACTACATGTGCAAATGAACTGGTCATTATGCAAAACAACAGCAGAATAAAACTGCTGGTAATATATTTTCAATTCTTTAATGACTTCAGTTCAGTAACTGTATTCTAGATAATTTCAATCCATGCATGTGATTCCATTTTAGGTACTTCCCTGCTCCCTTTGAGTACCTCACAGGGGGGGGGGGGCACTAGTGTCCACTTTGAGGAACACTGTTTTAGAATTTACATTCAATTCATTCAATTCAGCAACTTCGAAGCCCTGACTACGAATTGTCCGGATTTTCAATGTAGTACCTATTCTATTTCAGCAGTTCTATCCACTGGTCGGCAAAGTTGTAAGTTTTCAAAAGTTCAAGTTTATAAGAAGGGGATGTCCCTTCAATTAGAAGGGGATATCCCTTCAATGATCACTGCAATGATCTATATGTACATATATTGTGCGCGGTTTGTTAGTCAAACATATCGAGAGAGCGAGAAATACAAATAAGACCACGAAAGCTTGCGTATAAAATGCAGTAGTTTTGAGTGCAAATCGGTCTTCAGTTGACATCTGACCTCTGACATTGTGACCTCTGTATCATGTTTCGAGCCACGGATGTTTTAGACATTCCGCAGCAGCCGCACGACGGTCAGGAATGACAGAAAGCATCGGAGTTAGGAACGATGCAAAGGACTGGGCTTCTTCATTTGGCCATTCGTATTTTTCAATCAGTACATCAACCAGAGGCCACATTTTTAACTTATGTATGTGTCTCAGCTCCCCTACAAGAATTAAAACATGATTAAAGATAAATAACTTACTTTACTGTTATCAGAATAGCAAGGTGTTGCCCGCATAAGCCTATAACAGAATTAGTTAACAGTATTATATCAATGATTGGTTACGGGGCTGTCGTGTAAGATGAATTTTAACGCCTAAGTATGGTCTCATGGATAAAATCAGACATAGTCAAGGAATAACAACATAGCAACGAAAAATTTTAAATATATTTTGAGGAAAATTAATATTTTTCACATCCTTTTATTCTGTCGAGCTGACATAAGGTCGGAAACGAAAATACGGTAGTTGAATCTGAGTTAGGTGGAAACAACGTATCGCATGGCATTACTGTATAACAGAAAAGCTTTGATAGGCGACGTCGTATGGTGATATTGGGATGTTTAAAACCACAAGAAATTTGTCAATTGTTTTGCCTGATGTGTTATTCCATCCTATAATAATTATTGCAGTATTGGAACGACATCAAGGCATCACAAATTTCACAAGTAAACACATTCACACAGCAAATGATATGTTGTCTGGAATGTGGCTGAGCCCTGTTTGGTCATTCCTGTTCCAAACCGCATCATTCAATGAATACATATATTACCTTTCCTGTTGAAAAATTCTTTTGAATACTGTCCGCTTGCTGCGAACTTTTTTGGCAGATGACCAAGTAGTTCAATTGTGAGAGCAATATGATCTACCGAACGATCCACCGCAAATACACAAACAGCCGACACAAAAACATGCAACAAAAAACATGTACATCAGTTAGTTGTGCTACATCCAACTAAGACAAAAATCTACATTATATCTTTCCAAGACATCAGGAAATAGTTATTAGTTCACTAATGTGATCTGCGGTCGACCAATCAACTAGCACATGAAATTCACGCACTATCATGCACAGCAGGACATCACTGAATGCAGCACGCACTGTTTTCACGACATTCTCTGCATCGTATTTTTTTACCTTTTTTCGTAAAAAATTCATGAGAGTATTTGCCAGAGAAAGCAAAATATCTCTGCATTGGACCAAGTAGTTCTATAATCAATGCGATGTGGTCTAAGAAAGGAAGAATTGATTCGTGGTACAGAGAGATAGCTACTAGAGTTCATTTTTTGATACAGTTTATGTTTGGGAAACTTTGGTAGCTAGTTAGAAAATGTTTCCTTTTAAAAGACAATGCTGTTGAAATGNACAGAGAGATAGCTACCAGAGTTCCCGGTAAATATAGGAAAGGATATCAGGGAATGCAAAATTTATTTATAAAAAAAATCTCGTGGGCTTTTAAATGGGAAAAGGTTTGAACAGCAATATAATTAGACTGAAGGAATTTTCCTGATTAAAATATGAAAAGATTCCATTTTTTCCATCCTGTTCGAATGGAAAACATTCGGCATTTTTTGATACAGTTTATGTTTGGGAAACTTTGGTAGCTAGTTAGAAAATGTTTCCTTTTAAAAGACAATGCTGTTGAAATGATGTAGCTTGCTTACCTTCATCTCTAGAATAATCTTCTCCCGAATGAGGTTCGAAAAGATAATCGCCAGTTGCTAGTTCAAATGCCTGTAAGAAAATTTATCATTTATTAAGTTTCATGCTGCAAAATATAGAAATCTTTCCATTTGTGAGATTTACTTCACCCTGGATGAGCTACGATATCTTATAAATTTCCGAATGCACCACAATCTATGGATCTTTATCTACATGGTAACAGTATCTTACCATGCATGCTGTACTCCATATGTCAGCAGGTGGTCCATATCCACAGCCTAATAATACTTCAACGCTTCGATATTGTCTAGTTTGAATGTCTTCAGTAAAATGCTTGTTCTATTAAAAGCAATCTCGAAATAGCAAATTGCACAATATCAATCTAAACATTTGATATTGACTTACAATCCAACAAGCGTTTCCAAGGTCAGCAATTTTAACCTTGAGATGATCATGGCACAACGGATCGAGCAAATTAACGAGAAGATCATTTGCAGAATAAGAAGATCTCCAATCTCCTCCACGAGAAGCTTGACTGAAAAATAATGAGAAATGATATACAGTTGAACTACGATATATCGGACCCCGATGCTACGGATACAACAGACAAAATCTGTTAGAGTGAATATCTGGTCCGAATGTTTANAGTTCCTCCTTGTAATCAGGAGTGTATTTCCCCCCCCCCCCCCGACAGAGTAAGAAACAAACTAACAATAAACTCTCACCACACTTAGAGTAATAGCTGAACCTTAGTTCTGTATTTTTTGTTTAGGGGGGAAAATTTCTCCCAACTCAAGATCTCCCAAGTCAAGATATCAGATTTCAAGCTTGCCACAATAATGATCTGATATCTGCTACCAGTTAAATATTTACCTGTCTGATGAAGTTCCTCGTTTCATTCTGTCTTCCATTTCACCGGTACGACCAGCACGATCCTGTTCCGGGCGGTTTGAACTAGCATTACTGAACGAAATAAATCAATCATCATTATGAATCATAAANCCCGAATGAGGTTCGAAAAGATAATCGCCAGTTGCTAGTTCAAATGCCTGTAAGAAAATTTATCATTTATTAAGTTTCATGCTGCAAAATATAGAAATCTTTCCATTTGTGAGATTTACTTCACCCTGGATGAGCTACGATATCTTATAAATTTCCGAATGCACCACAATCTATGGATCTTTATCTACATGGTATCAGTATCTTACCATGCATGCTGTACTCCATATGTCAGCAGGTGGTCCATATCCACAGCCTAATAATACTTCAACGCTTCGATATTGTCTAGTTTGAATGTCTTCAGTAAAATGCTTGTTCTATTAAAAGCAATCTCGAAATAGCAAATAGCAACAATATCAATCTAAATATCTGATATTGACTTACAATCCAACAAGCGTTTCCAAGGTCAGCAATTTTAACCTTGAGATGATCATGGCACAACGGATCGAGCAAATTAACGAGAAGATCATTTGCAGAATAAGAAGATCTCCAATCTCCTCCACGAGAAGCTTGACTGAAAAATAATGAGAAATGATATACAGTTGAACTACGATATATCGGACCCCGATGCTACGGATACAACAGACAAAATTTGCTAGAGTGAATATCTGGTCCAAACGTTTAAAATTTGTTTGGTTCCCTGTTTTCCACATTATCACTATGACACCTATAGATAAAACATCATTTAATCGTCGTATGACGTTTGTTTTTACGCGACCTTCCGAGTATCGGACGAAGATAACGAAGATAACGAAGTTCCTCCTAGTAATCAGGAGTGTATTTGTAGTGGTTCACACGACCGAGTAAGAAACAAACTAAAAAAAAATTCTCACCACACCAACCGCATCCAGAGTAATAGCTGAACCTTAGTTTTGTTTAGGGGGGAAAATTTCTCCCAAGTCAAGATATCAGATTTCAAGCTTGCCACAATAATGATCTGATATCTGCTACCAGTTAAATATTTACCTGTCTGATGAAGTTCCTCGTTTCATTCTGTCTTCCATTTCACCGGTACGACCAGCACGATCCTGTTCCGGGCGGTTTGAACTAGCATTACTGAACGAAATAAATCAATCATCATTATGAATCATAAACGAATGATGGAATACTTTAGATAAATATTCGAAGAATCAACAACCATGAAATTTCAATTTCTTTAAAACATTAGAGGGATATGAAATACCATATATACCAGAGTATCTAGTCTTGAAGCATAAAAGAGTAATTCAAAAACTAGGGGTCGATCGATGCTTGCCGGTACATGGCAGAGACGAAAAAAAAGCCGTGATAATACCAGCAGGCCTACATCCAAACAGTAGTGTACCAATTCTATCATGTTAGTCTTGTACCACAACTTGTATGAAAGATCCAAGTTTTATATACTACTTGCATGCTTAGCTGCCTGTTAACACAATACAAATCATTGGCAGTTAGATGGAAGTGGTGCTTATTTTTAGGATTGCTTTATAAACTACCAATTTCAATTCCTCATCCTACTGGACATGGTTAGTCTGTGTTTGTAAAGTTTGGGTGATTTGATTCAAATGACGTCAGCTGTCCACTGCTTATCACATACAAAATACATAACACATACAGTGAGATGGAAATGGTGCTGCCTTATTTTAAGGGTCTTACCCGGCGAATATAAGGACAAAAGTAAACTACACCTCAGAATTTTAGGGGTCAACTTTTCAGCAGATGATGATTACCTAGTGTCTAAAATTTAAAATGAAAAACCTAAAACCTATCATACACCCCACAATTTATATACGGATGGACATATAAGGTAATTTATAAGGTATATATAATTCAAGTTCTAGATGACCAGATCTTGCAGCAGACTAAAGTTTTACCTTGTGTCATTGCCGGATGATTCGATTCCATTGGTTAAAACTGGACTTTCTGGTCCTGAACTTTCAGTTTTGATCGAATCAGGGGACATTATTTCTTCTTGTACAACCTCCTTCTCTTCAGGTAATTCAAGACTAAAATAAAACAAAATCTAAAACTGAAAATTTGATAGAGGCACCACATCTATCAGAGTTATTATGAACAAATAAACAAAATATAGTTCCCAATTGTTACAATTTTTAATAGGAACAAACTTCACTTGCAACTACTTGTAATAATGGACCTGCAATGGGGTGACACAGCCCATCACCTGATTTTTTAGTAATTGACCAATGTAAATATTTGATCAACCATATTTTTTGACCTATCAGCATTAGGCTAATTTTTTTTAAACCTATTTTAGTCAGAGATGTATACATCACATCAGAATGAAAAAAAATGAGGAAAAAATGTAATCATCAAGATCCCCAACAACACATAAGAATCTATTATATACTCACTCCTTCAATTTTTCTTTAATTTCCTCGATTTCTGGTCCATCTAAAGAAAAAATATTCATGAAAATGTTATGTACGATTATTTGACTGTATAGGATAGAGCAGTGCTCTTCAACCGTGTGTACGGTATACCCAAGTGTAGAGGTTGAAGGTTGAAGAGCACTCAGATAGAGCACATCATGCAAGAATAACTCTGTTCCACATTTATCTAAAAATTAAAGATATTAAAATTCCTCACCACCATTCGCTTCGGTCTCTCCCTTCTTCACCTCGTCTTCTGAAATACCATTAAACGTGGGCATTTCCTCATTGTCATGGTGATCTGCATCCACAGCAACGCCGTTACTCAATCCATTGTGTCCGTCTGTACCGTTAACAGCATCATCATCTTTCGTAATCGTTTGCGATTCTTCCTTCTCACTCGATTCGATCGACATCTCGGAAGTTTCTTTGCCGTTATCGCCATCACCGACCTCCGAACCCTCCTCTTTCTTCCCGTTCGTTGTTTCTTCTTCGCTCTGTGATTTCATTTCTTTCGAGACGTCGTTTTCTTCGGGATTGTTTACATAATCAGGCTGAGANATTTATGTGGAGTGCATGTGCTTGGTTAGCTTTCCATATACATATTTGAAGTTCATTAATCCATCATGTCGGGAAGAAAGAATATGCTTATATCAACAAGAAACCAAGGCTTGAAAAACTTATCTCATATAAACCAATGTTATAATGTCCCTCATTTAGTGCAGATTTGCTTAATTTTCATTTCAGGTACATATCATGACTGTTAAGGCGGGGTATTGTTTAATAAATTTGCTTCACTTTGATTTTTATACAGTAGAGCAGCTTACCCCTGTTACTATTACCATACAACACTTTCAAATGTCACATTACACTGTGAAAATGATTTGTTGAGTATAAGTGATTTTTAATTCTATGCATTATATTCAACGAACCTAGTGATCCGGATGGAGGTTTTCCTCCAAGCTGCTGCCATTGATGAGCATCAGCAGCGATTCTTCTCACGTAAGGTTCATCAACACAAAGAAGAATATTTTCAGGTTTTATATCGGTGTGAATAATTTGGCATTTGGTGTGAAGATAGTCAAGACCTTGCAAAACCTGAGACATAAAAAGGAAAAATAATTGTACTTCTCGAGCTACACCTGAACTTAAAATATATTTATTTCACCAATACATAAGGGCACTTTCCTAATAGCAAACTTGACAGCTGAAAGATATCTGATGTAACGTGATTATAATGTGTATGCATATGATGAAGTTTGAAATCGAAATCACTTATTAAAGAATATCTTTCCCTATTGTGGATACTCATTAGCTTCTTTGTCCTTGCTATGATTCATGATGATGATGATGATGATGATACAATGATACTGTACAATGTCTATCATAATGGATTAAAGTTCACTCTGGGGCCATTATCACACTTAACATGGGCTTTGATAACACAACTACAGCGTTTGCGTTGTAGGGAATGCAAGCAGTGCAGTTATGAAACTTACAGATCATGGATGGCTGTATTGCTGATGGATGGATGACTGTATATAATTTTGTAAACCTCCAGTCCCAGTACATACATCAATCCACTAACGTAATCCCAATCAATAAATTTTGAAGAAAAATATTGCAAAGGCAATCATGACATGACAAATATGGTTAGCGATGGTTAGTGATCTTGTAAATTTACCTGTTTAATAATGCTTTTNACGGTAAAGTCATTGTGGTTCAATCGAGTTCATAATTTTTCTGATTTAAAATTAAAACAAACTGTTGTACATCTACATGGACTGCAGCAGTAATATACCATTACAAATATCTCAATACAGGATTTCATTTTAATTTGCTAAACTAATTATAAATACTTACATTCATCAATGGTTTTCCTTCTCTTTCAGTTTGTTCAATTTGTTCGATTTGCATTTTAAGAAGCTGTTGTTGTTTTTTTGCCTTCTTCTTCAACTTTTTCCGCTTATTTTTAGATATTTTTTGAGACTGCAAATAGAGATGAACTTAATTAATTTTGAGTGGTAAGAAATGCTCTGTACAATTTTTGCTTCGGAGAATATATTCCTTGATTTATCCCTGTTACAATAGCGCTAAATGTGAACTCTTTATATCATTGGGTCCATTGCAAAATAGGTTTCGTTTAACGTCGTTTTACTTACAGTTGAACCTATCCACGGCGTTAAGCGGGGGATCAACTGTAATTAAATTGCACGAGAATTTCCATGCTAGCAGCATACAGGCTACTGTATGTATTAATCATGAATTATTTAGGTAATGAAAGCTTGAACTTACTTGCTGAGGGCGATTTTGCGGTGCTGTGCTCACTGAAAGAAGAAAAAAAATGACAATAATCTATGGTAAGAAATGCTATACAAGAGTATAAAAGCAAGTGATTTCAACTACTAGTCACAACACCTGAATTTATAGAGATAAAAAATATTGTGACAAAGCTGAAGTAAAGTAAATAATTCCAGTATAATATGATAGTAATACTAATACACTTGCAGTAACCCCATTTTGCACTGTTCTGCCATAGCGCTTGTCATCAATTTGAGTCCCGAAGCAGGAAATAGTACCAGTGTTTAGTCAATATCAAACAAGGGAACCAATCTGATCAGTGTTCTAATGACTCATTTGATATGTTCAGTTAATCATCCTAAGTGATTTATGTGGAGTGCATGTGCTTGGTTAGCTTTCCATATACATATTTGAAGTTCATTAATCCATCATGTCGGGAAGAAAGAATATGCTTATATCAACAAGAAACCAAGGCTTGAAAAACTTATCTCATATAAACCAATGTTATAATGTCCCTCATTTAGTGCAGATTTGCTTAATTTTCATTTCAGGTACATATCATGACTGTTAAGGCGGGGTATTGTTTAATAAATTTGCTTCACTTTGATTTTTATACAGTAGAGCAGCTTACCCCTGTTACTATTACCATACAACACTTTCAAATGTCACATTACACTGTGAAAATGATTTGTTGAGTATAAGTGATTTTTAATTCTATGCATTATATTCAACGAACCTAGTGATCCGGATGGAGGTTTTCCTCCAAGCTGCTGCCATTGATGAGCATCAGCAGCGATTCTTCTCACGTAAGGTTCATCAACACAAAGAAGAATATTTTCAGGTTTTATATCGGTGTGAATAATTTGGCATTTTGTGTGAAGATAGTCAAGACCTTGCAAAACCTGAAATATGAAAAGGAAAAATTATTGTACTTCTCGAGCTACACCTGAACTTAAAATATATTTATTTCACCAATACATAAGGGCACTTTCCTAATAGCAAATTCAATAGCTGAAAGATATCTGATGTAACGTGATTATAATGTGTATGCATATGATGTTTGAAATCGAAAATCACTTGTTAAAGAATATCTTTCCCTATTGTGGATACTCATTAGCTTCTTTGTCCTTGCTGTGATGATTCATGATGATGATGATAATACAATGATACTGTACAATGTCTATCATAATGGACTAAAGTTCACTCTGGGGCCATTATCACACTTAACATGGGCTTTGATAACACAAGTACAGCGTTTGCGTTGTAGGGAATGCAAGCAGTGCCGTTATGAAACTTACAGATCATTATTTTGTTTTATTTTACCAATCTGTATGTCATGGATCTACCTACAGCCCATTCAATAAATTTTGAAGAAAAATATTGCAAAGGCAATTATGACATGACAAATATGGTTAGCGATGGTTAGTGAGCTTGTAAATTTACCTGTTTAATAATGCTTTTAACACAGGGTATCGGCATTCCTTGGTAATTTGACTTGATGATCCATTTAAGTAGGTGATGACCTAAAACTTCGAACACCATGCAAACGTCTGTGATAGAAATCAGTCAAGGAAAAAAGACACAGCTGTAGATAATGATGACATCATTAAAATAAAGTCATCACGCGCCATTGATTTCTCAATGAAAACAGTCAGGCTTGACTGACTTTACCGTGAAAACATTGTGAAAAATAGAGAAAGCTAGACCAGTATGCGATAAATCTTGAATGACACAACAATGAATTATTCCCGTTTCACTTCAGGCTTAACTGGGGATTGGTAAATACAACCTACAATGTAATGAATTCCCTCCGGTCATTATTAAGACTGCCATCACCCCTGATTTCTCTAGGTTGGGTGGTCCAATTGACCCAATATTTTAACAGAATGTTTAAAAGGCTATAAGAAAGGTTTTCTGTTATATTCAAAGTGATTTGACCAGTAGAAATTATACTATGGACGTTTAATACCAATCTTTCCAGAGAGATCCTTTCTTACTTTGCTGAGATCACCCAGGTTCATAATGATATCGTAGCTATTTTATTTTAACTGCTGCTCAAGTTATTTAAGTGAAATTTAAGTCTATTTAAATTATTGAATGTCTATGAAAGATCGAAGGATACGAGTTCCATTAACGCCATGGATTTTGAAATCATCCAGCAGTTGAACGCTTCTGTCTCGATTTACATCTTGAGGGTCGCTTTCCCGGACCTGCAGATCAATTTTTATAATTATTTCTGATACAATAATTATCGCTCTGTTTTTCTTCTAAATTATTTGCAACCACCAGAAACTATGAATAACAGCAATTGATGGAATTAGGTCCTTTAGTCCATTCAATGAGCAAGTTTATTTACATATTGTGTAGTCACAATATTCAAACTAGGAAGGTATAATTCGGAGATTTGCATTATTGATCCAATAATAAAGCGGGCTTAATTAAGTATTGAAGTAGTAATTTTTATATGTCTGGGCTATATCACTGAAGCAGCATTCAAACAGAACCTTAACAACATTAGTTTAAAACTACCTTCAAATATTTATTCCACTATAAAACACAAGCTCAAAAAAAACAAGCCGAAAGTGCTGATTGAATGTAACCGTAAATAAATTGAGCTCAAATAATTTCGAATGTTACAAAAATTGTAAAAATAATTAGAAAATATAAAGTGCTCTTCTAATTTGAAATTATGGACAGAAACAGTACAACCCTGTAATACTATTTTTACTCTTCATCTACCTCACAGTAACCCAGAATACAACAGTGTTAGTGATGTCTTTGCATGATCGCACTAGCTATTGTATGACCGCACGCACTTGTACAACTCAAGTTAAGGAGAAACTTTTGATTGTTTTCGTTTGCTGATAACCCAGAAGAATATATGGACCTGTGGTCGGAAATAGCACGAGATAAAACTTATCAGGAAAAACTTTATGTTCAGTGAATTCAAAATCAAATTATTGGATTTTAAACTTGTTCACAAGCGTATTGATTCCCGGATATCTTTAAATAACAATGGAAAGAGAAAAAGCATTAACGAGAGATCTGATTTACTCACGCATTTAAGAAGTTTAATTTCGTCCAGAGCAGTCTCTGTGTAATGTTGAGCACTCTTGACAACTTTCAGTGCGACAAAGCGTTTCATTCTAAACAAAAGTGTTTGAATTGTTTACAAGCATAATAAACTCTAGCAATAATTCTTAGGGCTTCAGGCCTTATGACTGTATGATTTCTATGACTCTATCATCCTTGAATCATAGTATTTTAAAAAGTTTAAACAATAATGTAACTTTATACACGTGATATAACAATAATTGTATATGATATATACCAGGGGTCTCGAAACTACGGCTTGACAAGCAGTTTTATCTGGCCTGCAAGGAGGTGATGTTTTCTTTGAAAATGACTAGACATTTTAATATTTAGTTTGCATCCTTCTATGTTGTTTTGTAGTCTGTGTAGTTACTTCTCGTGTTTCATTACATTAAGAGTTAGGTTTGTGATGTAATTAAGAGAGATTATAGTCTCATGAGCGGCTGTGTAGTGAGTAGCAAGTGCGTTACTTTTTTTCTTGGGTCCGCGGAACTGAAATAATTCATAATGCGGCCTATAGTTAGAGTTAGGAGACCCTTGATATATACCATTTTATATATCATATCATTTTATATACC